>JAFEMH010003744.1:0-248226 GCA_022495995.1 Adenophora triphylla var. japonica
CTATGATCGATTTTTTCGTTATTCGAGGATGAAGTTTAAGGGAAGGATTATGTTCGGGATACTTTTGGGTCAAGAATGTTTGTCAAGAACTTCAAGCCTTCGTATTCCTGGGATTGATGGTGATTGTGATCCGCGCTCTTTTGGTCTCCCTCCTCTTCTCGAAAAATTTTCTACCTCTTCATATTGAGGAATGCTCAAAGTGTCCAGACTCGCAGTAGGGTGTTTGCTTGGCGCTTGGCATAAGTTTATTCCTCTAAAGGTGTCCATCTTCATTGTGGAAATGCTTAAAGGTCGCTTCCCTCCCTACCGACTGATGCAACATATCTCGTAAAGCGTATCTCTATTGTTTCTCGTTGTCATTGTTGTGCTAATCCTTTCTCTTGAATCTTTGCAAAGACATTCTATTACATGGTAGATATTGCTTATCATGTGTGGAATTTCTTTTGGGAATTTAATTCGGCTTTCCAAGTCTCGGGTTCTACTATCATGCAAAGGATGATTACTTGGCATGCTTGTAAAAATTCCAAGCTTTTAGTAGGGGTCGTGATTTGGTTTGGGAGATATTCTTCCCGTGTGGGGTATTTCCATCAGAGCTTTGGAAGCTCGAAATAAATGCGGGTTTTGATGATGTTACTCCCTAATTGGACAAAGAGTTCGTAATAATATCTGGGCCCAAGTCGGTGAAATCCTTCGGGCTCACAACTTATCCTTTTCATGTTCTCTCATTCGGAGGAGTAAATATTGCTTCTATTCTTTAATATTAGTATGGTTGCTCGATCTATTGCTCACATGTCAAACCTTGTTTCATGACTCCTCCTTCGTGTGGCCAAGTGAAAGTTAATACGAATGGTGCCTCTCGTGGAAATCCGGCACTTGCCTCGGGTGGTGGTATTTTGCGCCGGCATGATGGTTCTTTTATATTTGCTTTGTTTGTCGTTTTTATGGTAGACCATGCTTTGCTACTAACATGGCTGCGAAGCTGGGAGCTGCAATCTTCGATGGAATTATTCGAAGCTAGGTCAATGGATTTAAATTCTATTTGGCTTCGAAGGTGGATTACGTAAGTTTTGCTTCTCTCATTTTACTTTCGCGAAATGCAATATCCGCTCGAGGAGATTTGGTATTTCATTCAAGACATTTTCGAGTTATGGAGGAAGTCAGTTTCTATTCGGGTGGAACTCAATGTCAATGTGAAAGGTAATAGCAAGTGGCTGATTTTCTTGCAAATATCTCGGGAGAGTGAGCAAGTCGAATTTTCAATTTTCATCGTTTCTGAGACTTGCCTGGCTAAGCCGTGTCGAGCCTTCTCTTTACTTTGATCGAATTTCGTATCTAATAATATATTAGAGAGCATTAGGGTTCTTTTTATTTTATGGATGTATTTTGTTTTGTTTTTAGGGATTCCCCCCCTCCCCTTTTTTGTTGAGTAGATCTTACAAAGGTTGTGTAAGGAACTCCCTAGGTTTATTTTCTAACGGTGGTAAGGTCATGTCATGTCCCCCACCATGTTTTGTAATTTTATTTTTCGATTATTAATAAAATCTAGGGAGTACCGATCTCCTTTTGCCAAAAATAAATAAAATAAAAAAATTAATTTATTTTGCATTCATTATCACTATTACTAAACACAGTTAGTTTTCTCAGATTAAATGATCAATTTGAAAGGTTTTATAAACATACGAATCAAACCGAAATTTTTAAAAATACAAAAGACCAACTTGAAATTTTTTCTATTCCATTTGACTGACTTTTAAAATAGAATATTTTTAAAAAAGATATTTTATTTTTAAGTGAAATTATACAATTTTTATGTAGTTTGTTAAATTTCTTTTAAGTATGTGTTGTATTTTTTTTATGAAAAAAATTACTTACCAACTTCTTTTTTATTATTGATGGTGAATTAAAAATGCTATGAATAATTATCTTTAAATTCATGAATAACTAACTTGATAATAAAAACAAATAGAAAAATTTTTCAAGTTGATTTTTGTATTTTAAAAAATTTCCGAGTTTGATCCATATGTTTTATAAAATCTTTTCAAATTACTATCATTTAACTGAGAAAAACTAACTCGGGTTAGTAATAGTGGTAATGAATGCAAAATAAATTAAGTTGGATGTGTTGGATCAAAAAAAAAAGTTTAATGGTATTATCCACAAAAAGTGCAATAGTTGGATGCTAATTGTTGCATTTTTTCCTTTTTATAATTATAATAAGTTAATATTTTCACAAATAGTAAACTCTTCAGTTTAATCAATAGAATATTAATCTCATACAAAAGATTAATAAAAAACATGTATAATAAAAATATAAAAAATCTAAATAGGAGATAAGTTCACTTGATGATGACATTGCTAAACATATTAAATAATATGCCAAATACATGACTTTTTAAAAGGAGAGAATAAAATTAAATAAAATTCAAACAGTGCACAAAAATCATATTTTTTTTATCTAGAAAAATATGATATAAAATGGTTTATACTTATTAAATCAATAATAGTACACCAAATTTTTATGTTGTTGAAATTAATAGCAATATCCTAAACATTATGTTATTATTCATAACATAGTAAAAGTAAAAATAACCTTTTGAAATAAAAAAAAAGTTAAACTATATATTGATGCCATGTAAGAAACTTCAACCCCACTTAATGTCGAATGACATGTACCAAATATTGCGCCTCAAATATAGAATGTAATTAAGTGAAAATTTACATACCCGAAACCTCGAAGATACACGAAAACAAAAACAAATAATAATTAAAATCAATGAAATTAGTGTTGGTGTTATGCCCTAGGCCTATGATTGATAGACTTATGTGTTGACATTATTTATTATTATATGAGATGTTTATTATTTGATTATTATATGTTTTGTATATTTGTTTATAATAATCACTCGTCCCTAATTATTAAGAGAATAGATTAGTATAATTGTCAATGGATAATCATGTGATGATTATATGCATAAGAGATGCACATTGAAATTATGGGTACTTGTTAGAGAACAAGTGATCGGACATGACCCGCATTGATGATTTATGTAATGGTCAAATGTCATACTTAAATCTCATACTTACTTCATTTATTTCCTAGACCTGAGACTATCATAACCTTACATATGATGAAAGCCATGTTTGATTTTAGTCAAACGATATCTTAACACGATATCTATAAAGGCTATCATTGGCATGATCGGATTCATGATGGGAAGGATGATAAGTCAAGAAGGAGTTTGTCCCTCGGAAGAGAGATGTTATGCTTGGGCCCCTCGATGAGTGATAATGATGAAAGTGTATGGCCGTACCCCAATATGATTGGAATTATCATTATACTCAAGAATCGAGAAAGCATTGAACAATAACAAGTCGACAAGGACCATGACTTGTGTTCAATATAACATCGTGAGAAAAAAAAAAAAAGGGATAAATGGAAGTACACCGTTGGAAACGTGAACTCTTACGTTGCATCATTTGGGTAGACATAATGGCTTGCTAGAGTCCGCTTATGTCTTATGAGGTTCGATATGATCGATCTCATTGCCAACATGATGTAATCCTATTGGGTCACACACAACTAGAATGAATTGGTTAAACCGGAGGAAGAATGATTGAGAGACACAGAAACTGGCTACTTATGTCACGCGACATATCAAGCCAATGGCTTGATATACCGCGCGACATAATAGGCCAATACGCGGTATTGATGACTCGTCTCTCCTAATTTGATTAGAAGAGGTATTTACACTATTTGTAGTATAAATACAAGGGTTCCGTCAAACCTAAAAGTCTAGCCGAAATTTTAAAGCAAAATTCACAATCAAATTCTCTCAATATTCTTCAAGGTTTAGATCTAGCAATCGACAAGAAATTGTTCTTGGATTCATTCGAAGGTGTGGATACCAAAAGAGGGTCTTCGCTCGTTCATTGATCAAGACCTAGAGTTCAAGCAAGTTGAAGAACGAAGTTTGTGATTCAATATCACATAATCAAATCGTTCGATAGCTCAAGACCGGAAAGCGTTTCAAGGTTGGTTTAATTTATTTCATTGATATTCAAATTAATTGTATAGAACGGATCCTAGTGGCTTCTTGGGTTTTATGTTTTTAATGCTTAATCTCCGCCGCGCATGGACCCGTAAAACCCAACAAAGGGTATCGTGAGCCCCGTTCGTATGATTAAGTTTGAATTAACATGCTAGGTTTAAGATATAAATTGTTTATATGCTTATTGCATGTTTTCAGTATGTGATAGAATTTTAATTGTTTATGTGAAACAATGTGAAAATCGCTTCAATTTATGCCGAATTAAATCAGAAAAGGCCGCTTTTATGTGATTTAATTGGTCGTAATCGTATTGGTTCGAATCTGAAATCTCAGAACCTGGCCGCCATGTCGTGCGACATATCGAGCCATGTGGAATTCAGTTAACCGGCATGTTAGGTCGCGCGACATATTAAGCCTATGGCCGATGTTGTCACGCGACATAACAAGCCAAAACCGGCGTAACTGCTTGTTCAAATTTTCTCGCTATTCTATGATTGTGTTTACAATCCGATATGTTAATATGAAAAATGTTGGATGTTATAAAATTGAGTTTATAAGTCCGCGATAGATTGATTCATTGATATACATGATTAATTGATTAAAATATGATTTTAATAATTATTGCAATGTGTATGAAAACTGGATGTTATAAAATTGAGTTTATAAGTCCATGCTAGATTGATTCATTGTTTATGCATGCTTAATTAATTTAAATGTGTTTTATTAATTGTTGCGATGCATGAATTATTTGTTCTTAATTGTTAAGAATTATTAAATTAGATGTTTAGTTGAAACATGATATTTAGTTTCCTAATATGTTTAGATTTAGACATTGTAAATTTTGGATCTTATGATTGTTTATGGAAACAAGTCATAAATACGCGAAATTTAAAAGGAAACCGATTGTTTATAAAAGGTAAGGATTATGTTGCCTAATCGTAGTTGATTTCTAATTATGCATGTCTAGGAGAGTTCTGTCTAAGGAAGAGTTGGTACTTAAGAAGTCCTTGCGGCTCACCTATCTTCCGGGAACTTACCCGGTGCATGATTTTGACTATCTTTCCGATGTGCTTATAATCTACCTTTAAAGAACCTTCATTTAACTTTTTAAGTTCTTTATGCCAATTCATGATTAAAAACACTTGAGACCATTCGGATAGTTTTGGGTGGGCTTGCCATAGCAAGGTGCTTTGATTCTATTCGAATGCGAGCAAGATGAGGAAATGGTGGTTCCTATACGTTTTAAAGTGAATGAACTTAATTGGGTTATCAAAATGGTTTCTGGACCCAAGGCATAAGATGAGATTAAAATATGCCTAGACATATGATGTCTTGAATTGATCTCATAAAAGATCTAAGAGTCATATATGTGATATGATTGATGTTTTCTACCTAATTAATTTAATTTTGAGCGGTTTGCCATAGCAAACTTGAAATTGAATTAAAGTTGGATCTTAGCCCATTAAATGTATATTATGCTTATTTGCATTTGAAGG
Source organism: Adenophora triphylla var. japonica (assembly GCA_022495995.1). Lineage (NCBI taxonomy): Eukaryota > Viridiplantae > Streptophyta > Magnoliopsida > Asterales > Campanulaceae > Adenophora > Adenophora triphylla. The sequence goes on from JAFEMH010003744.1 coordinate 5,546, forward strand.
TGTATAATTTAGTGGGAGCATTTATTTAAATGCACTATACTTCTCATATGATATGTTTACTTATATGTGTTCATATTTTATGTATATCTTTTTGTAGAATAAATGGCATCAAACAATAATCACTTTTCACTCGATCCGTCCTTGAGAAGGAAAAGTTGGAAGAGAATGGTACAAACTATATGGATTGGATCCGTAGTTTGAGAATTGTTCTCAAACAAGAGGAGAAACCGTACGTTCTCACCGAACCTATTCCACTCCGAACCCGTCGCCAATGCCGCTAGTGGCAATAAGGGAACAATATCTCAAGCACAAGCGTGACTCTACAGATGTTAGTTGCCTTATGCTCTCCGCCATGTGCAAGAGTCTTCGAAGAATCTTGAGCACTTGGGGACAATGACTTAAACAATCGGCCGATGGAAATGTTCCAAATTCAAGCTAGGCAAGAAAGGTACAACACGCTTGCATCCTCGACCTCATGCAAGATGAGTGAAGGACAAGCCGTTGGTCCCCATGCTCTCAAGTTAAAGGGCCACATCGAGCATCTTGAAAGGCTCGGTTTTCCAATTAGCCAAGAGTTGGCTACCGACATACAATAATCGAATTCATTTACCTAAAAGTTTTAGTCATTTCATAATGCACTATAACATGGGTGGAATGAATAGAAACCTTTCCGAGTTAGTTCAAATGTTGACTATCAAGGAAACCAAGATTGTCGAGAAGAAGACCGATCAAGTGCTAATGGTTAACAAGGGGAAAGGGTTCAAGGGTAAAGGAAAAGCAAAGGTTGCTAATCCTAAGGCAAAGGTTGCCAAGCCCAAAGAGGCCTCCAAGCCTAAAGAGGCTAAGCCTAAGTCCCAAGAGGACGCAATCCGCTTCCATTGCAATGAGATTGGACATTGGAGGAGAAATTGCGCAAAATACAAGGAAGCATCGAAGAAGAGCAAAGGAGTTGCTTCAACTTCGTATCTTTGTTATAGATATATTCCTATCTACTTCTAGTTCTTGGGTATTGGATACCGGATGTGGAACTCACATTTGTTTAAATGTGCAGGTCTAAAGAATGTATGATGCTTAAGGAAGGTGAAGTGGACCCACGTGTGGGGAATGGAGCAAGAGTTGCCGCATTAGCCGTAGGAACTTATGAAGTTACTTTACCTAGTGGACTAATACTTGTTTTGAACAATTGTTATTACGTTCCACTTTAAGTAGGAATATTATTTCGATTTCATGTTTCGATAATGAAGGTTTTAATTTTCTTATATGTGATAAGAAATTTTCTATTTACAAGAGTGATATGCATTATTGTATCGCTGCTTTCATTCAATGGCCTTTATATTCTTGATGTTGAAAATCGCGATAATGATGTCTATAACATTAACAAGAAATCTAAACCCAATGATGTAAACCACACTTACTTACGGCATTGTCGCCTTGGCCATATAAACGAGAAACGCATTTCTAAACTCCACAAAGATGGATTTTTGGACTCACATGATTATGAATCATATGAGACATGCGAATCTTGTTTACTTGGCAAGATGACCAAGGACCCATTTACCAAAACCGGTGAAAGGGCGGGCGACTTATTAGGACTCATACATACCGATGTATGTGGGCCTATGAGTAGCGATGCTAGGGAGGATTTCGGTACTTCATAACATTCACCGATGATTATAGTAGATTTGGATATGTTTATCTAATGAAACATAAGAGTGAATCGTTTGAGATATTTCGAATATTTCAAAATGAGGTGCAAAATCAACTTGGCAAAACTATTAAGGTACTTCGATCCGATCGAGGTGGTGAATATTTGAGCCAAGAATTTGACAAATATCTTAAGAGTTGTGGAATCGCTTCGAACTCTCTCCACCCGGAACACCACAATGGAATGGTGTGTCCGAAAGGAGGAATAGAACTTTGTTGGACATGGTTCGCTCTATGATGAGTCAAGTTGAGCTTCCTTTATCCTTTTGGGGACATGCACTAGAAACCGCCGCTTTCACTATAAACAGAGTTCCTACCAAATCGGTTCAAAAGACCCCATATGAGATGTGGCATGGAAGAAAACCTAGTTTGTCTTTCATGAAGATTTGGGGTTGTGATGCATATGTCAAGAAGTTAACTTCCGACAAGCTAGCACCTAAATCCGATAAATGTGTTTTTGTGGGATATCCTAAGGAAACCAAAGGATACTATTTCTACAACCGAAACGAGAACAAAGTGTTTGTTGCTCGAAATGGTACTTTCTTAGAAAAGGAGTTTCTTCGCAAAGGAACCAGTGGGAGTAAAATAGATCTCGAAGAAGTTCGAGAACCCGAAAACAACATATGAACCAATGGTAGAAACTGAACCAAGTTCACAAACCGTTGTGGAACCGGTTCAAGATGCACAAGTTCCTCGCCGAAGTGGTAGATCACGATCCGAACCCGAGAGATATGGATTTCATGTTACGGAAAGTGATGAAGTGGAGTTAATCGAAAATGATGAACCCACTTGCTATCAAGAAGCGATGTCCGCTCCGGATTCGGAAAAATGGCAAGAAGCCATGAAGTCCGAATTACAATCCATGGCTGATAATCAAGTTTGGAACTTGATTGATCCACCCGAAGGTGTAAAAACCATAGGGTGCAAATGGGTTTTCAAGAAGAAGATCGACATGGATGGGAAGGTGCACACCTATAAGGCTAGGCTAGTAGCTAAGGGATATAGGCGATTCATGGCATAGACTATGATGAAACCTTTTCGCCCGTAGCTATGCTTAAGTCTATTAGAATTTTACTTGCCATAGCCGCATATTATGACTATGAGATATGGCAAATGGATGTCAAAACAGCTTTTCCTTAATGGGAAGTTACTTGAGGATGTATACATGATACAACCCGAAGGTTTTGTCACCCGTAAAATTCTAACAAGGTGTGTAAGTTGCGTAAACCATTTATGGATTGAAGCAAGCTTCATGAGTTGGAATCTACGTTTTGATGAAGCAATCAAGGAGTTTGGTTTTATCAAGAACGAAGATGAACCTTGTGTATACAGGAAAATTAGTGGGAGCGTAGCACTATTTTTAGTGTTGTATGTCGACGATATCTTACTCATTGGAAATGACGTTCCCGCACTAGAGACCGTCAAGTCTTGGTTGGGAAAGTGCTTTTCAATGAAAGATATGGGGCGAAGCCGCATATATCCTTGGTATCAAGATCTATAGAGATAGATCCAAGAGGATGATTGGTTTAAGTCAAAGTACTTACATTGACAAAGTCCTTAGAAGATTCCAAATGGAAAATTCTAAAAGAGGGAATTTGCCAATGTTGCATGGTATATCTCTTAGCAAGAATCAATGTCCAAAGACTAATGATGAGCGAAAGAGAATGAATGGTATTCCATATGCTTCGGCAATTGGTCTATCATGTATGCTATGTTATGTACTAGACCCGATGTCTCGCTGTGCTCTAAGCATGATTTAGCAGGTACCAATCTGATCCCTATGAACCACATTGGATAGCAGATCAAAGAATATCCTTAAGTACTTACGAAGAACTAAGGATGCATTCTTGGTCTTTTGGAGGAATGGAAGAAGATCTTGTAGTCAAAGGCTACACAGATGCTAGCTTCCAAACCGACAAAGATGATTTCAGATCGCAGCCTGGATTTTTGTTTATGCTTAATGGAGGCACCGTGAGTTGGAAAAGTTCCAAGCAAAGTACCGTCGCCGATTCTACAACCGAAGCCGAGTACATAGCGGCATCCGATGCGCCTAAGGAAGCAGCTTTGATCAAGAAGTTCATTAGTGATTTGGAAGTCGTTCCAAGCATCGTAGATCCTATTGAACTTTACTGATAACAATGGTGCCATCATGCACAAGCAAAGGAACCAAGATCACACCAGAGATCCAAACACATATTCTCGACGTTTCCACATTATCCGTGAGATATGTGAAAGGGAAGACGTTAAGATATGCAGAGTAGACATCGATGACAACGTGGCGGACCCACTAACTAAGGCTCTCTCACAAGCTAAACATGATGGTCATGTTAGGTCCATGGGTATTCGATACATGGTAGATTGGGCCTAGTGCAAGTGGGAGACTGTTGGTGTTATGCCCTAGGCCTATGATTGATAGACTTATGTGTTGACATTATTTATTATTATATGAGATGTTTATTATTTGATTATTATATGTTTTGTATATTTGTTTATAATAATCACTCGTCCCTAATTATTAAGAGAATAGATTAGTATAATTGTCAATGGATAATCATGTGATGATTATATGCATAAGAGATGCACATTGAAATTATGGGTACTTGTTAGAGAACAAGTGATCGGACATGACCCGCATGAGATTTATGTAATGGTCAAATGTCATACTTAAATCTCATACGGTTAGCATTTCATTTATTTCCTAGACCGAGACTATCATAACCTTACATATGATGAAAGCCATGTTTGATTTTAGTCAAACGATATCTTAACACGATATCTATAAAGGCTATCATTGGCATGATCGGATTCATGATGGGAAGGATGATAAGTCAAGAAGGAGTTTGTCCCTCGGAAGAGAGATGTTATGCTTGGGCCCTCGATGAGTGATAATGATGAAAGTGTATGGCCGTACCCCAATATGATTGGAATTATCATTATACTCAAGAATCGAGAAAGCATTGAACAATAACAAGTCGACAAGGACCATGACTTGTGTTCAATATAACATCGTGAGACAAAAGGATAAATGGAAGTACACCGTTGGAAACGTGAACTCTTACGTTGCATCATTTGGGTAGACATAATGGCTTGCTAGAGTCCGCTTATGTCTTATGAGGTTCGATATGATCGATCTCATTGCCAACATGATGTAATCCTATTGGGTCACACACAACTAGAATGAATTGGTTAAACCGGAGGAAGAATGATTGAGAGACACGTAACCGGCTTACTTATGTCACGCGACATATCAAGCCAACGGCTTGATATACCGCGCGACATAATAGGCCAATACGCGGTATTGGACAACTGCCTCTCCTAATACGATTAGAAGAGGTATTTACACTATTTTAGTATAAATACAAGGGCTCTGTCGCACCTAATTGCCTAGCCGAAATTTTAAAGCAAAATTCACAATCAAATCTCTCTCAATATTCTTCAAGGTTTAGATCTAGCAATCGACAAGAAATTGTTCTTGGATTCATTCGAAGGTGTGGATACCAAAAGAGGGTCTTCGCTCGTTCATTGATCAAGACCTAGAGTTCAAGCAAGTTGAAGAACGAAGTTTGTGATTCAATATCACATAATCAAATCGTTCGATAGCTCAAGACCGGAAAGCGTTTCAAGGTTGGTTTAATTCTATTTCATTGATATTCAAATTAATTGTATAGAACGGATCCTAGGGCTTCTTGGGTTTTATGTTTTTAATGCTTAATTCCGCTGCGCATGGACCCGTAAAACCCAACAATTAGGACTAGTTAAGCACCATTATATGAATACAATTTGCACCTTTGAATTCACAATGGCCTTAGACATTGCTTAACAAAGTATTTTTACAGTTACAAACCAAATATCCAACAAAGAAAATAATGATGGCGGTTGCGCTGAATTGAATTATAAATTCTCAATATTTTCAATTGAGAAGAAAACCACAATTCCCAGTTAGATAATGAGAAGAAAATCACACTTCCTAGTTAAATGCTAAGAATAATTATTCATAACCCAAGTTAAGTAAAACAATCAACACCATTTTATAATAATAATCAAGCTATTTTGTGGTGACTATGAATTTTTGAAATTCATAATCACCATGTTTCAAACTATTCAAGTTTAGTCCTTATGTCAAATTTGATAAATTATAAGTATACGTGTTGAACATGTTAAACGACATGTGCATTTGAGGTACTAATTAAGTACAACATGTAGTAAATGTTTATCGATGGGATATATGTAAATGTGAAGACTTAATGTTTCTTATTAGGTTGTTATAGTGAGTTGAAATATAAATGAGAAAAAAGGTTGAACTTATATGAGTTTAAGGTGTATGAGAACAAGTATAGCATGAATTAATGTGTTGAGGCATGTTAATTTAAAAATGTTAAATATGAGCAAATAAATTGTATGTTATTTGAGTATGGAAGTGTTCTTGGTGTTAGTAATGAAATTGTAAAATATGAGAACATTTATACATTCTTGAATTGAATATGATGAATTGTATATGTGTAAGCAGCTAATTGATAATTGTTTGTGGAAATAGTAAATAGTTAAATGTGTTTCAACGATGTGTTTATTGTGCGTTTAAATGTATGCTTGACATGTGATAATATGAAAATGATGAGTTTGAGAACACTGTATAAATGTGAGTTATATGAGAATTTCTATGATTTATGGGATTTTATTTAAATAGCTGACTTTTGAGTTGATTACAATGGTCATTTGTAAAATTTAGAATGTTAATAAATTTAGAAGATAGTTTTAAGTTAAACGTGATCATGCCTTAGTTCAACTCGAGGTGTGTTTTAGTAAATAGTTTGAATGTAATATTATGTTAAGCGTGATCATGTTTAAATGAAAATTGTCCCTCTACTTTGTTTGACCCTATTTTCAGCCCATAAATTATGGAAATTTCTTGGTAGTCCCTAAATAGTTTTATGTTGATGAATTTTGTGAATTTTAAATGTGAAAATGTATTAAATGAATATTTTGACTGTTTATAAAATTAAATCAATAAACGAATGGATTGGAACAAAGGTTAGATATTACCATAATTTTCATATTTCCCAGACCATTTAGTCCATCTGACAACATGTTGTCCATTAATATTAAAATGCTGGTGTGGCATAATGTGTTGGGTTTTGGGGTTACAAATGCAGTGGAAATCTTTATAAAACAACACAAAACCCTAAGCCCTTGAATTCGTCTAGCATGAAGAGATTAAATTATGAAATATAATCACATACCTTGAATGCGATTAAGTTTGTTCAAAACGAATTTTCAATAGTGAATCTCAAAACGAATCTCAAAAATGTTGATGAAGTTTTTGATCTTCTCCTTGTTCTAAACATTGTGATGAATCAACGATTGAAAGTCTAAAAGCTTTTGGTGATAAAGTAATCATCCTCTATCGGTAATCCACACGCGAACGGACCAAGAACACTTATTGTTGGATTGCTAGATGATCCCCGATTGTTGAATCAATATTCAACAATAATTGGCTGTTGGTAGAATGAATCTATGGATTTTGATCTTTGATTCGTAATCAAAATCAACCAATTAGTGTTTCAAAAACTCTAATTTTCGCCGCCTATGGCTGGGACAAAAGTATTCTATTTATACTTTTTATAAATCTCTAACCTTTAGGGAAAAGGGTTATTTTTCCAAGCCAAAATGGGCTTCCAGCACCGCCAGGAAGAGTCGTCCCCAGGGGCACGAGTCGTGAGCACGACTCATCCCATAGGGCACGAGTCGTCGCCTAAATACAACACTCTGATAGATTCGTCCATGCCTTGGGGAATAGTTGGGCCAATTGGGGACGAGTCGTCCCCTCATGGCACGAGTCATCCCGTAGGGGACGAGTCATCCCTTGACCCCAGAATTTACCCCTTTAGCCATTTTCAATCCGTTCTTTTGTGTGTGACCCTTTAGGAATTATATTTTATGTTGGTAATGAGTTGAAACATCAACCTCACAAGATATAAGTGACTTCTAGCAAGTCATTATGTCCACCCAATTAAATATAACATCAAAGCTTGATTCCTTGATAATCAAATATCACAATCCCTTTGTCCAGGATGTCAAATTGAACGTAAGTCATGGTCCATGTCAACTCATACCATTCAATGCTTTCTCGATTCCGAATATGTTGATAATCCAAATGCATTTGATCTCTATCAAATCACTTGAGTGTGGCCACACATTTCTGTTGGTGTACTGCCCCAGGCTATAGTTATGTTTAAACTTGAACCGTTATGTATCATCTTTATCATTTATTATAGAGCATGTTTATTTTGTTCATTATATGTTTACATGTTTATTATAATGAACTGCGTCCCTAGTTGTTGTGAACAATTAGTATAAGTTGGTAATGGATAATCATGGAGATGATTATATGCATGGAGATGCACATTACACTTATGGATACTTGCTAGAGAACAAGTATTGGACATGACCTACTTATGAGATTTATGACATGGTATGTTGTCATGATTAAATCTCATGTTAGTCGTGTCATTGAATCCTTCGAACCTGAGATTATCATTGTCTTCCACATGATGAACATTGTGTTTGATGTAGTCTAACACTATCTTTAATTGGATAGCAATAAGGGCTATGTTAGCATGATTAGATTCTTGTAGGGAAGAATGATAAGTCAAGATGGGATTTGTCCCTCTCGCTGAGAGAGATGTTTGCTTGGGCCCCTCGATGAATGATGTTGATGAAATGTGTGGCCACACTCAAGTGATTTGATAGAGATCAAATGCATTTGGATTATCAACATATTCAAAATTGAGAAAGCATTGAACATGTGAGTTGACATGGACCATGACTCATGTTCGATAGGACATCGTGGACAAAGGGATTGTGACATTTGATTATCAAGGAATCAAGCTTTGATATTATATTTAATTGGGTGGACATAATGATTTGCTAGAAGTCACTTATGTCTTGTGAGGTTGATGCATCTGTTGGTGTAATGCCCTAGGTTTTAGTTATGTTTAACTGAAAACCGTTATGTATCATCTTTATCGTTTGAGTTTATTATTTGATTATTATATATTTTGCATATTTATTGTAATAATCTCCGTCCCTAATTATTAAGAGAATAATTAGTATGATTGTCAATGGATAATCATATGATGATTATATGTATAGAGATGCACATTGAAATTATGGGTACTTGCTAGAGAACAAGTGACTGGACTTGACCCGTATGAGATTTATGTCATGGTCAAATGTCATAATTAAATCTCATATGGTCACTTCATTTAGTCCCTAGACCTGATATTATCATGACCTTACAAATGATGAAAGTTATGTTTGATTTTAGTCAAACGGTATCTTAACACGATATCTATAAAGGCTATCTTTGGCATGATCGGATTCATGATGGGAAGGATGATAAGTCAAGATGGAATTTGTCCCTCGAAAGAGAGATGTTTTGCTTGGGCCCCTCGATGAGTGATAATGATGGAAAGTGTGTGGCCACACCCCAATGCGATTGGATTATCATTATACTCAAGATCGAGAAAGCATTGAACAAATACAAGTTGACGTGGACCATGACTTGTGTTCAATATAACATTGTGAGACAAAGGGAGAAATGGAAGTGTACCATTAGAAACGTGAACTCTTACGTTATATTATTTGGGTAGACATAATGGCTTGCTAGAGTCCGCTTATGTCTTATGAGGGTCGATTTGATCGAGCTCATTGCCAACATAATATAATCCTATTGGGTCACACACAACCAGAATGAATTGGTTAAACCAAAGGAAGAATGATTGAGATTCCTGCATATGGCTTTGCTTGGTCGTGCGACTAATCTTGCCATATGGGGTTCTGGGTCGTGCGATACAACATGCCCATAGGGCCGCTTAAGTGGTCGTGCGACACATTAAAGCCTGAGGCGTATACAGAGCAGTTTCCTAATACGATTAGGAAACTAATATCAATACTAAGGTAGTATAAATATGCAGTCCGTAAACCCTAGCAGCTAGCCGAAAATTTTCCTAAAGAAAATCATAACAAAAGTTCTCTCAATATTCTTCCTAAGGTTTAAGAATCTAGCAATTCTCAAGAACAGTTCTTGGTTCATTCTTACGTGTGTATACAACAATAGAGGGTCTTCGCTCGTTTGACGATCAAGGCCTAGAGTTCCAATCCGAAGATTCAAGGGGTTTTGAAGATCGAAGATTGTGATTCAAATCACACCGATAAATTGTTCGATAGCTCAAGACCGGAAAGCAATTAAGGTTGGTAAATTCTATCTCATAGGAATTCAATTTAATCATATACAACGGATCTTAGGGCTTGGGTTTTATGTTATTAGATGCTTAATTCCGCTGCGCATGGACCCATAAAACCCAACAGTGGTATCAGAGCTCCGTTCGTATGGTTAAGTTTGAATTAACATGCTAGAATTAAGATATAAATTGTTTATATGCTTATTGCATGTTTTGTATGCGGTAGAATATTGATTATTTTTTAAACAATATGCCTAAATCGTGTTCTATTAATATTGAATTAAATCTATAAAAGGGTTGTTTTACATGATTTAATTGCTCTGTAATTTAGAATTGATTGAATCTGCAAATCTGCATCTGGCTTCATGGTGTCACGCGACATAGTAGGTCTATGTCACGCGACATATCATGGATGATGGCTTCTCTTAGTCGTGCGACAGATCAGGACTCTGGGAGTCTCTGTCACGCGACAAATCTAGCCCAATCCGGGCATAATCAGTTTGTTGAACAATCCTGCTAATCTGTGAATGTGTTTGCAATTGATATGTTTGTGTATTAATCTGGATGCTATAAATTTCTGGAAATTGAGTTTATAGGGCTATGCTAGATTAATCCATTGTCTATGCATGCTTAATTAATTTAAATGTGTTTTTATTAATTGTTGCGACGCATGAATTATATGTTCTTAAGTTTTAAAGAATTCTATTAGATGTTTAGTTGAAACATTGAATTGCATAGTTTGTTAATATGTTTAGATTGAAACATTAAAATTTTGGATTTTATGATTGTTTTTGAGAAACAAGTCATAATTACGCAAAATTTGTAGGAATCTGATTGTTTGTGAGAAACAAGTCAAGATAAAAGTATTGATTATGTTGCATTCAAATTGATATTATAATTGTGCATGACTAGGAGAGTTACGTCGAAGGAAGATTTGGTACTTAAGTAGTCCTTGTGGCTCACCTATTTTCTTGGAAACTTACCTGGTGTACATTATGATTATCTTTGTTGATATGCTTATAATCTACCTTAAAGAACCTTCATTTAACTTTTAAGTTCTCTATGCCAATCCATGATTAAAACACTTGAGACCACTCGGATAGTTTGGGGCGGGTGGGCTTGCCATAGTAAGGTGCTTTGATTCTATTCGTTGTGAGCAAGATGAGGAAATGGTGGTTCCTATACGTTTAAAATGGATGAACTTAATTGGGTTATCAAAATGGTTTTGGGCCCAAAGCATAAGATGAGATTAAAATATGCTTATACATATGATGTCTTAAATAAATCTCATAAAAGATCCTAAGAGTCATATACGATATGATTGATGTTTTCTACCTAATTAATTTTAATCTTGAGCGGCACGCCATAGCATACTTGAGATTAAATTAAAGTTGGTTCTTAGTCCATTAAATGCATATTATGCTTATTTGCATTAGAAGGTGTATGATTTAGTGGGAGTATTTGTAAAATACATTATTTTCTCTTAAATGATAAATGTGTTGGTATTGATATGTGTTCATATAATTTTTATATTTTGTTGTAGAAATAGCATTACATAATGATAATTGCGATTCGTCCTTATGAAGGACAAAGTTCGAAAGGAACAATACATAATATGTACGTTCTTGACAAATCCGTTCTCGCTAAACCCACCGCAAATGTTGCAAAGGGCAAATAAGGAAGCAACGTTAGAAACATGTTGATGATTCTAATAGTATTGCTTGCCTTATACTTGCCACCATGTTTAAAGATTCTTATGAAGAACCTTGAGCACATGGTAACTATTCTTTTGTTCTAGCACACCGCACAAAGGAAATGTTCCAAGTGCAAGCTAGGCAAAAGATTTATGTTGTGGTGAAGGCTCTTAATGCATGAGATGCAAAAGGGAGCAATCCGCAAAGTGTGTTAATGGTTAACACAAGAAAGGGGTTCATAAAGGAAGGAAAAGTAGGTAAAGCAAAGGTTGCCAAACCTAGAACAAAAGTTGTCAAAGCCAAAGAGGCTAAACCCAAAGTGTCTCAAAAGGATGCGGTTCTTTGCTACCATTGCAATAAGATTGTTATTGGAAGCAAAGTTGCAAGGCTTACTAGGAAGGCCTAAAAAGTGAAGAAGGGCAATATGATTGCTACTACTTCAAATATCTATATGATAGATATTTTCTTTTCGCCTTCTTGTTCTTGGGTATATGATACCGGATTAGATCCCATATTTGTTTAAATGTGCAAGGAACAAAGAATAGAAAGCCACTCAAATAAGGTAAATTAAACCTATGCATGAGAATGGAGCAAGTGTTGCTACATTAGCCATAGGGACTTATGAAGTCACTTTACCTTGTGAAGTAGTACTTGTTTTGAACAAGTATGACTACGTTCCGGATTTGAGTAGGAATATTATTTCTGTTTCTCAAATGGATGATGAAGGATATAATTTTCTTATTTTCAATAAGAAATTTTATATTTATTTAATGATATGCCTTATTGTAATGCATATGTCATTGAATGGTCTTCATATCCTTGAAGATGAGAAACAAAATAATATTGAAGATATCTATAATATAAATGGGAAATCTAAACCGAATAATATGAGTAACGCGTTCATATGGCATTGCCGGCTTGGTCAGATAAATAAGAAACATATACCTAAACTCCATTAACACGGACTTTTAGAATCATATGACCATGAATCATTTGAGGAATGTGGATCTTATTTATTGGGATTATTGACCAAACCACCCTACACTAAGAGTAGTGGGAGGGTTAGTGACTTATTGGTCATTATACATGAGATGTATATGGACTATTAAGCAGCATTGCTAGGGGAAGAGTTTGGTATTTCATCACATTTCACTAAAGACTTATCTAGATATGACTATGTCTATCTGATGAAGTCCAAAGGTGAATCGTTTGAGATGTTTCGAACATTTCAAGATGAAGTGCAAAACAAACTTGGCAAAACTATTAAGTACTTCGATTAGATCGAGGTGGTGAATATTTGAGCCAAGAGATTGACAATCATCTCAAAACTATGAAATCGATTCAAAGTTGACTCCACCCGGAACATCACATTGTATGGTGTGCCTATAGGAGGAAGTGAACCTTGTAGGACATGGTTCATTCGATGATGTGTCAAGTTGACTTTCCTAATTCCTTTTGAGGATATGCATTAGAAATAATGCGGTTACACTGAATTGAGTCCTTACTAAATCGGTTCCTAAGGCCCCACATGAGATGTGGCATGGAAGAAAACTTAGTTTGTCTTTCATGAAGATTTGGGGTTGCGAATCTTATGTAAAGAGACTTGTCTCTTATAAGTTAGCACCAAATTTGACAAGGTTATTTTTGGATATTGATTTTACAACCACAAAGAGAACAAAATGTTTGTTGCTCTATTTGATTCGTTTCTTGAGAAATAGTTTCTCAATAAAGAATCTAGTGGGTGTAAAATTAATCTTGAAAGGTTCAAGAACCCGAAAATAATATGGAACCAAGAGTAGAGACGGAACCAAGTTCACAAAGGAGTTGTGGAACCGGTTCAAGATGCACAAGTCCATCGTAGACTTGATAGGTTACGATTCAAACTCGTGAAATATGGATTTTCTCGTATCGAAAAGTAATGAAGTGGAAGTCATTGAGAATGACAATCCTACTTCCTATCTTGAGGCGATGTCCACTCCTAATTCGGATAAATGGTTAGGAACCATGGAATCCGAATTATAATCCATGTTTGATGATCAAGTTTTGAACTTGATTAGGCTACCTGAAGGTGTAAAAACTAAAGGGTGCAAGTAGGTCTTCAAGACCGACATGGATGAGAAGGTGTATACTTTCATGACTAAGGATTGTAGCAAAGGGATTTAGGTTAATTCATAGTATTGACTATGATGGAACCCTTTTCACCAGTTACAATGCCAAAGTCTGTTAGAGTTTCAATTTCCATCATCACATATTGTGACTATGTGATATGACAAATGGATGTTAAAAGGCTTTCTTTAAATGGAAAGATTACTAAGGATGTGTATAGTACACAACCCGAAGTTTTGACGATCCGTGAAATTCTAATAAAGTATGCATGTTGCAAAGATCCATGAGATGGGTTGAAGCAAGCTTCAAGGAATTGGAATCTTCATTTTGATGAATCGGTCAAAAGGTTTGACTTCATCAAGTACGAAGAAGAACCTTGTGTATGCATGAAATTTAGTGGGAGCGTAGTATTATTTCTATTGTTTTATTACAATGATATCTTACTCATTGGAAAAACAAGTTCCGAAACTTAAGACTGTCAAAGTCTTGGTCAAGGAAAGGTTTCTCAATGAAAGATATGGGTGAAGCCGCTTACATCCTTGGCATCAAGATCTATAGAGATGGATCTAGAAGGATAAATTGGTTTGAGTCAAAGTGTTCACATTGACAAGATTCTTAGAAGAGTCTAAGAAGAGTAGCTTGTCAATGGGTCATGGTATTTCTCTTAGCAATATTCATTGTCTTATGAAAACTGATGAGCAAAAGGGAATGAATGAAGTTTCATATGCTGCGGCACTTGGATCTGTCATGTATGCCATGATTTGTACTAGACTCGACGTCTCGTATGCTATAAGCATGATGAGTCGATACCAATCTGATCCTGTTGAGAACCAATGGATGGCAGTCAAGATGATCCTAAGTACTTAAGAAGAAATAAGGATACGTTCTTGGGATTTGAAAGATTGTAAGTTAATCTTGTTGTAAGGGTTACAAAGATGCTAGCTTCCAAACTGACAAAGTTATTTTAAAATCGCAATTAGGATTTGTGTTTGTGCTTATTAGAGGTGCAATTTTGATTGGAAGAGTTCCAAGCAGAAATTGTAGCCGATTCTACTACTAAGGCCATATTTTAGCAACATATGATGTAGCTGAAAGAGGCAGTTTGGATCAAAAGTTCATTTAGTGTTTTGGAAACACTTCAAGTGTTTTTCCAAGTATCACTAATTCGTGGAACTTTGTTGTGATAATTATGGTGTCATTTGTGCAAACAATGGAACCAAAATCACAATGGTGATCCAAACACTCACTTAGACGTTCTTCAAGGAATTGATAAAGAATGAGAAGACGTTAAGATATACAAAGTATCAACCGATGATGACATAAGGGATTCACTAACAAAGACCCTCGCACAGGCAAAAGCATGGTGGGCATGTTAAATCCATGGGTATTCGATACATAAATGGAGCCTAGTGCAAGTGGGAGACTGTTGGTGTAATGCCCTAGGCTTTAGTTATGTTTAACTTAAAACCGTTATGTATCATCTTTATCATTAAGCATATTATTTGATTATTATATAGTTTGCATATTTATTATAATAATCTCCGTCCCTAATTATTAAGAGAATAATTAGTATAATTGTCAATGGATAATCATATGATGATTATATGCATAGAGATGCACATTGAAATTATGGGTACTTGTTAGAGAACAAGTGACTGGACTTGACCCGTATGAGATTTATGTCATGGTCAAATGTCATAATTAAATCTCATATGGTCACTTCATTTAGTCCCTAGACCTGAGATTATCATGACCTTACATATGATGAAAGTCATGTTTGATTTTAGTCAAACGATATCTTAACACGATATTTATAAAGGCTATCTTTGGCATGATCGGATTCATGATGGGAAGGATGATAAGTCAATATGGAATTTGTCCCTCGGAAGAGAGATGTTTTGCTTGGGCCCCTCGATGAGTGATAATGATGAAAGCGTGTGGCCACACCCTAATACGATTGGACTATCATTATACTCAAGATCGAGAAAGCATTGAACAAATACAAGTTGACGTGGACCATGACTTGTGTTCAATATAACATCGTGAGACAAAGGGAGAAATGGAAGTGTACCATTGGAAACGTGAACTCTTACGTTATATTATTTGGGTAGACATAATGGCTTGCTAGAGTCCGCTTATGTCTTATGAGGGTCGATATGATCGAGCTCATTGCCAACATAATATAATCCTATTGGGTCACACACAACTAGAATGAATTGATTAAACCAAAGGAAGAATGATTGAGAAGTTCCTGATCTGCCTTAAGTTGTCACGTGACAACTTATGCCAGAATGGCGGATTGCCTTAAGTTGTCACGCGACAACTTATGCCAGAGAGGCTGTTTACAGCTGGTTTTATAATTTGATTAGGGCACAAAATCTAATACTAATGTAGTATAAATATGAGTCTGTGAGCAGCCAAAACTGAGCCGAATTTTCTCAAGAAAATCATAACAAAAGTTCTTTCAATATTCTTCCAAGGGTCTATGGATCTAGCAATCCTCAAGAACCGTTCTTGGTTCATTCTTACGTGTGGATACAACAATAGAGGGTCTTCGCTCGTTTGACGATCAAGGCCTAGAGTTCCAATCCGAAGATTGAAAAAGGTTTTTGAAGATCGAAGATTGTGATTCAAAATCACACCAATAAATTGTTCGATAGCTCAAGACCGGAAAGCAATTAAGGTTGGTAAATTCTATCTCATAGGAATTCAATTTAATCGTATAGAACGGATCTTAGGGCTTGGGTTTTTGTGTTAATTTTATGCTTAATTCCGCTGCGCATGGACCCATAAAACCCAACACAAAGTTTTCAAAATTTACAGGTGGTATTTCTTAGTTGGACTCTCCGGCTCGGGACACGTGTTAGGTTCCAGGTTGGGGTGTCCACAGTTGGTATCAGAGCCTCGTTTAGAGGTCAAGGGTAGATGTCTAGTTTAAGGGGGAGTGTGTGATAACTGACGCCGAGTGTTTGATGCAGGTGTTTATTCTAATGGCTGGGAATGAGGAGGATCCGCATCGGGCTCAGGGGAATGTTGGTAATGCCGGGGGAGGTGGCAATCCTAATGCTGAAATGATGGACATGTTCCGGGTGTTTTTACAAAATATGGCAAATCAAGGTAGAGCTCAACAACAACCGGAAGGTAGGCAAGGGCACGGACTAGAAAAATTTGTGAAGATGGCACCCCCTTTGTGAAGATGGCACCCCCAAGTTTCAATGGAGACTCAGATCCGGTGAAGGCAGAGAGGTAGCTTGATCTATGAACAAGATCTTCGCAGCAATGGAGAGCCCGGATGATGAAAAGGTAAGGTGCGCTATCTTTAAGTTGGAGGGACCGACCGAGCATTGGTGGCACATAGTGATGGACAGTTGGGACCGAGACCATACACCGCAGACGTGGGAGAACTTCACACGCAAGTTCCGGGACCACTTTATTCCGATGGTGACAAGAGACAAGAAGGAGGTTGAGTTTCTTAGACTGGAGCATGGGACAATGATCGTGGCACAATACTCAGCAAAGTTTATGGAGTTAGCTCGTTATTGTCCACATTTGGTGCCGAAAGAAGAAAGGTGGGTATACCAGCTTGTGAAAGGGTTAAGGCTAGAGTTTCGGAAGCAATTATTGACACATGACTTCACTGATTTTCAAGCGGCGGTGAACCGAGCCTACCGAATAGAGAATGACATTGAAGAGCATAAGGGTAAGTCCGAAGGTGGAGGTGGAAGCAAGCAGCGGTTCCAAGGACAAGGTTCGGGACAGAATAGAGGGCCACCAAGATTTTCAGCCCCGGGTGTAGCAAGAGGTGGAAGTGTGACGACTTCAGCGGCTCGTACTCCTTCAAGACAGTTTGGGGTTACTTGTGGTTTTTGTAAGAAGATGGGTCACTCAGAGGATAGGTGTTGGAGCAAGTTGGGAAAGTGTTTAGAATGTGGAGCAGATGATCATTTCCGAAAGAATTGTCTCAAGCTTCGAGGGCAAGCCTCCGGTAGTGGGCAAGGTGGACAAAGAGAAGGAATCAAAAGAGATAATGAAGGGAAGCCTAAAGATAAGGTTCAGGGGCGAGTGTTTGCCTTAGGAAGAGTGGAGGTTGATCCTAATGCAGTCATTAGAGGTATTGTTCCTATCTCAGGAGTTAAGGCCCGCATTCTTATAGATCCCGGGTCTTCCCATTCATTTGTGGCATCCCATTTTGCATTTGCATTGCATAAATTACCTGAATTCATGCCTTATGTGCTTGAGGTTTCGACTCCTATTGGAGAGCGCCTCACTTCTTCTTTGGTATATAATGGATGTGATGTGTCTATTTATGGGCATGTATTGCCGGCGGATTTAGTAGAGTTACAAATCCGGGACTTTGATTTCATTCTTGGTATGGATAGGTTGAGTCATTACCAGCTTTGGTTGATTGTCGTAGGAAGCGAGTTTCATTTGCTATGCCTGATAGGCCTACTTTTGTTTTTGATGCGGACGAATCTATGTTTGGCATTCATGTTATTTCTGCTATAAAGGCTAGAAAAATGTTATCTAAAGGGTGTGCGGGGTATTTGGCTTATGTGGTAGATTCCAGTAAGAAATCCCCTGAGTTAGTTGATGTCCCTGTTGTTAATGAATTTGGTAATGTGTTTTCCACCGAGTACTCTATGCCTCCTGATAGGGAGGTCGAGTTTTGCATTGATTTAGTGCCTGGTACCACACCTATTTCTAAAGCGCCTTATAGAATGGCTCCGGCTGAGTTGAAGGAGTTAAAGACTCAGTTGCAAGAGTTGTTAGACCGGGGATTCATCCGCCCAAGTGTGTCTCCGTGGGGAGCTCCTATTTTGTTTGTCCGAAAGAAAGATGGTACCTTGAGATTGTATATAGATTACCGTCTGTTGAACCAAGCAACCATCAAGAACAAATATCCTCTCCCGCACATTGATGATTTATTTGATCAACTCCAAGGTTCCGTTATTTACTCAAAGCTTGATTTGAGAAGCGGATACCATCAGTTGAAAATTAGACCCGACGACATTTCCAGGATAGCTTTCAGGACAAGATATGGTCATTATGAGTTCGTGGTTATGCCTTTTGGGTTGACTAACGCTCCGACCGTATTTATGGTTATGATGAACCGTATCTTCAAGCCATACCTTGATAGCTTTTTCGTGGTTTTCATCGATGACATTCTTGTTTATTTCAAGTCCCGGGAGGAGCACGAGACTCATTTGAGGATTGTTCTCTCTCTTCTTCGTGAAAAGCAATTGTTCGCCAAGTTCAGCAAGTGTGAGTTTTGGCTTGAGCAGATATCTTTCTTGGGGCACGTGGTTTCTAGTTCGGGGATATCCGTTGATCCTTCCAAGATTGAGGCCGTTGTCAATTGGAAGCAACCTTCAACTGTGACAGAGGTCCGTAGCTTTCTTGGGTTAGCGGGGTACTACAGAAGGTTCATCGAGGGTTTTTTTCTCATTGCAACTCTGTTAACTAGATTGACTCGGAAGGATGTACCTTTTGTATGGGATTCCAAATGTGAAGCTAGTTTTGAAGAGTTGAAGAAAAGGTTGACATCAGCTCCCGTTCTTACCCTTCCAGACGGTTGCGAGAACTTTGTTATCCTCAGTGATGCCTCGAAGGAAGGTTTGGGATGTGTGCTAATGCAAGGTGGGAAAGTGATTGCTTATGCCTCTCGGAAGTTGTCACCGGCTGAACAAAATTACCCTACCCATGATATGGAATTGGCTGCGATTATTTTTGCACAAATGGAAACACTATCTCTATGGGGCAAGATTTGAGATCTTTACGGACCATAAGAGATTGAAGTATTTGTTTACACAAAAGGAGTTGAATAATCGACAATGAAGATGATTAGAATTCTTGAAGGATTTTGATTGTGTGATTTCATGTCATCCGGGGAAAGCAAATGTTGTTGCGGATGCGATGAGTCGAAAAGCTTACTTGTCAACTTTGAGTTCCCGATAGTCAAGACATGAGTTGATTTTTGCGAATGTCCGAGCTGTTCCAACTTTGTATGGAGATTTGATGGAAGCTCAACAAATTGACCCGGAGTTGAAGAAAAATTTGGGACAAGTTCAAGATGGTAAAGCCGGGGATTTTGCATTGAATAGAGATGGACTCCTAACGTTCCAAGGCCGAATTTGTGTTCCTTCATCACCGGAGATCAAGAGACGTGTTCTAGAGGATGGTCATAAGTATAAATTTGCCATTCATCCGGGTAGTACGAAAATGTATCAAGACTTGAAACGAGGATATTGGTGGAATGGGATGAAGAGAGAGATAGCGGAGTTCGTGTCTAAATGTTTAACATGTCAACAAGTCAAAGCCGAGCATCAAAGACCGGCGGGGCTACTTCAACCATTAGACATTCCGGAGTGGAAATGGGAAGGGATTTCAATGGATTTTGTAACGGGTTTGCCTCTTACCGCGAAGAAGATGGATGCCATTTGGGTTATCGTGGATAGATTGACGAAATCGGCTTATTTTCTTCCCGTGTCAACTAAATTCTCGATGGAGAGGTTAGCTCAGTTGTATATGAAAGAGATTGTTAGACTTCATGGAGTTCCAGTTAGCATCGTTTCAGATAGAGATTCAAGATTCACTTCGAGATTTTGGAGGGCATTACACGAAGCTTTGGGATCCAAATTATATTTTAGCACGGCGTTTCATCCTCAAACAGATGGATAGATGGAACAAACTATTCAGATACTTGAGGATATGCTTCGAGCTTGTGTGATGGACTTTCAGTTGTCTTGGGAGGATCATCTACCGTTGGTTGAGTTCGCCTACAACAACAGTTACCAATCTAGCATTGAGATGGCTCCTTATGAAGCGTTGTATGGTAGGAAGTGCAGATCGCCTATGTGTTGGGATGAAGTGGGTGAAGCCAAGCTTTGGGGTCCGTATTTGGTGAGAGATTCGACGGAGAAGATCAAGGTAATCCAAGATCGATTGAAGACGACTTAGAGTAGGCAGAAGAGCTACGCCGACAACAGAAGACGAGACTTATCTTTCCAAGTTGGTGACTTAGTTTTCTTGAAGATTTCTCCGAGGACCGGGATAAAAAGGTTTGGGAATAAAGGGAAACTAGCTCCAAGGTTCGTTGGGCCATTTGAGATCATAGAAAAGATTGGGGAACTAGCTTACCGGTTAGCGTTGCCTCCATCCTTTTCCTTGCTTCATGACGTGTTCCATGTTTCGATGTTAAGAAAGTATTGCCATGATCCTTCCCACATTTTGAGTTCACCTCCCGAAGAGATTCAAGCAGACATGTCCTATGTTGAGGAGCCGTTGAGAGTATTGGAATTCCAAGTGAAAGAATTGAGAACTAAAAGCATCCTGGTAGTGAAAGTTCTATGGAGGAATCATACCGTTGAAGAGGCTACATGGGAGCTAGAGTCGGAGATGAGAGAAAAGTACCCTTCGTTGTTTGAGAGTGCAAGTAAGTTTACCTAAAATTCGGGGCGAATTTTCTTTAAGGGGAGTGAGTGTCACGACCCTAAAATTAGGCATTATTTTAGCAATCGTTGAGCACGTGGGTTTTGGGTTGGTAGTATTTTATTTTATGTCTTTTATGCTTCTTGCTAAGTTTATGTGCTCATTTTATGTTTTGATGAATTATGTGAAGTTAGGTTGGTCATTAACTGGCTTATGTGAATTTAGGGTGAAAGGGAATTAATTTTAATGCTAAAGAGTCTAAATGGAATAAAATATAAAGTGTGTAATGATTTTATAATATTTGGAAATTTAAAGTAAAATGTTATATGAGGTTAAGGTGCTTTGTGGTAAAGATTGATAGTTAAAGGTGTTGGTTTCTTTTGCCTTAGCTTTGGAGGAGCTTTAGTGAAAAATATCATATATATCCATGGAATTACTAAGGAAGCTTCATTTTAAAATATTCCTCAGTGTTTTCTCTCCAAAACTCCATGGAAGCTTAAACCCTAACCTCATCTTCCAAAAATTTCACACCCTTCATTACTTTTTCGTTTTCAAAACCAATTGTGGATTCTTGTTCGTGGTGCCGAGGGTATCGTTTAGAGCCGGTCAAATAAATATTCCATTTTGCACTATTTAGGTAAGTTATTATGATTTTCTTTCAAAAAGTGTTCATCTTATGATTATTGTTGTTATTGATATTATTTAAAGGAAATTTGGTATTTTTGGAACACTTTTATTTAGTAAGAATGGTTTTGGAAAAGTGGAATTGAAATGGGTATGGGTTGGTTGTTGAAATAGCAAGAATATGGGTTAATAGTTATATTATGGTGTTAATGCCTTGATAACTATAGTTGCATGGCAAATTGACATAAAGTATGGTATTAAAATGATGTTGGTTGGCATTGTATTAGTGTGGATAGTGTATGGAATAGTTGGAAGTTGTATTGCTGAGGTTTGGTACTGATTTTGGTCACTAAAAAACTGAGTATATTGGTGTATTGTACTTGGGAATGGTTGCTGATGTTTATTCCAGCCCTGTTCTGAATTCTGGACAGAGGGCACGAGTCGTGCACGAGTCGTCCCTTGGCATTTGCCTAAGTCGTGCCTATGTGGGGACGAGGGATTCTGGTGGGGTGTATAAGGGGTACGAGTCGTGCCCTGCC
This sequence comes from Adenophora triphylla var. japonica, assembly GCA_022495995.1. NCBI lineage: Eukaryota > Viridiplantae > Streptophyta > Magnoliopsida > Asterales > Campanulaceae > Adenophora > Adenophora triphylla. Next base: position 27,881 of record JAFEMH010003744.1, read on the forward strand.
CTGCAGCCTCAGAACAATTTTCCAAGGCCTAGAAACCTATTCAACCTAGAACCAAAGTGAACCCTCTTTAACTTAGATTAAAGTAGAACACTTTAGCTACATAATGATGTCTTACTTGGTTAAAATGGAATTGTGAAAGGGCTTTAAATATTGTTCGAAAAACGCTTGACACCCTTGATTCGTCACTTAACCAAAGTGAATCCAACTTGGTAATTTGAACTTGGACCTTTATAGAGGTCATGTATTGTTGCATATTGATTATGTAGGGCTGGTTTATGATACCTTGTTGCCTTACTTGAGTTCATATTCATTGGTTGTAATATACATAGTGTATGAAATGAATGTTGCACTATGGTATTGGTTGAACATGAGTATGATTTACCATGTTGTTATATTCTTATCCCTTTGGTGGATTTCATTTCAAGTAACTATTATGTGCTTGAACTTGTGTTAATCAGCTGATGTTTAGGGGTATAACGGAATACGATCAATTATGGAAAGTGTGACCTAATGTGATCGAATTACGTTATACCTGTGACTGTCCCCTTCTGTGGCCACAGATTGGGGTTACAACATCTGTATTGAGCTAAAAGCCTTACAGAGTTGCTAGTATCTTATATGGTTCCTTAAAAAATGGGTCTTATAAGATGTGAATATGCTCAAGAAGTTCACAAATGAGTGGAGTTTTATCTTCCGATGTTGTACGACTTATTGTTCAGACGGAAAAAGGTAAACCAAGGTAATGTAATGTGTTTACGGCTTTTCTAATGTGTTATATGCACCTTACATGTGTTGCATCTTACTTGGTATATTGTTGCATTCATAATAACTTATTGAGATTTATTCTCACCCTTCTCCCTTTAATGTTTTAGATCGGCCTGAGACAGGAGGACCCGGCCAGTGAGGACGGGGAGGAGTTTGTAAGAGTATTTTGGGTTATTGGGTATGTATATGTCATGGTTGGGAGTTGTAGTTGTATTTTGGTTTAACTCTTTGGTGGAGTTTGTGTATATATACAACTTTATTTCAAACTTAAACTTTATGAACTTTTGTAAATGTTGTAACTAAGGTTGGTTTTTAAAGTTAGTTTATGTTTTGTTTTCCTCCAAGTGGAGATGAGTTAAGTTGTGTTCTTTTTAGTTAAGTCCAAAGTTTTCAAAATTTATAGGTGGTCTTTCTTAGTTGGACTCTCCGGCTTGGGACACGTGTTAGGTTCTGGGTTGGGGTATCCACATATGTTAAGTTCCAAAAACCTTTCAAAGAAATTTTGGGCAGATGCCTTGAATACTGCCTGGCACATTTCTCATAATTGGGAGAACAATGACACCCTATCAAATTATACTTGGCAAGAAACCTACTCTAAAGTATTATTATGTGTTTGAGTGTATCTGTTACATCCTCAATGATAGGGAATACTTGTCTAAGTTTGATTCCAAGAGTGATAAAGCAATATTCATGGGTTACTCCACTAATAGTAGAGCATATAGGGTGTTTAACCTAAAAACAAAAACTATTATGGAATCTGCAAATTTGGTTTTTGATGATTCAGTTGATCTTAACCTTAAGACTGCTGAGGATAATGTTTCAGGTTTCTTGATGGACTAAAAAGTCACAGACACAGATGCTGTAGTGCAAAAAGAGGATGCTCATACTGAAACAAATGCTGAAACAGAGAAGAATGTGACTAAGGATGTGAACATATCTACATCCACATCCGCACCCACATCTGTCCTCACATCCTCCCAAACTCTTGAACCTGAGGATAGTTCTTCTGAATCTGATAAAGATGATAATCCAGAAGGTGATAAGGACGAGTATGAGGATAGATCAAGGGATATCCCATCAAGAATCCAGAAAAATTACCCCACCTCACAAGTAGTGGGAGATATGTATGACCAAGTGAAAACCAGGAAAAAATGAAAGGTAAACTACAGAGAGCTAATTGGTTTGTGGAGTTGCTCATCAGCATTCTCCAAGGTAAGGTTTTGCTGTTATGTTTCAAAATTTGAACCTAAAAACATCAATGAGGCTTTAAAAGATGTAGAATGGATTTCGGCCATCCAAGAAGAGCTGAGTCAGTTTGAAAACAATGATGTTTGGACCTTAGTACCTAAGATCTCTCATGGTAATGTCATAGGCACAAAATGGATTTTCAAAAATAAGACTACTGATGAAAAGGGGGTAATCACTAGGAATAAGGCCAGACTTGTGGCTCAAGGGTATACTCAAGTGGAAGGAGTTGATTTTGAGGAAAATTTTGCCCTATTGCCAAAATTGAGTCCGTAAGACTCTTGTTGGCAATAGCCAGCTACCTCGAGCTAACTCTTCATCAGATGGATGTTAAGATTGTCTTTCTAAATGGGGTATTGAATGAAGAGGCCTATATAGAACAACCTAAGGGTTTTAAGGATCATGAATACCCAAATCATGTGTATAAACTGAAAAAGGCTATGTATGGGCTGAAATAAGCTCCTAGAGCTTGGTATAGTAGGTTGACTGACCATCTTCTCCACCTAGGATATAAGAGAGGTGAAGTAGATAAAACATTGTTTGTAAAAAGGGAGATAATTGTGGTTCAAATTTATGTGGATGACATAGTGTTTGGATCAAATTCAGACACTATGCTGACTGCATTTTTGGAAAGCATGACCTCCATATTTGAGATGAGTATAGTAGGAGAATTGAACTACTTCCTAGGTTTACAGATCAAACAATTCAAGGAAGGTATGTTCATCCCCAATCCAAATATGCCAAAAACCATGTGAAAAAATTCTCCCTTGAACACTCCTCTCACCTTAAGACACAAATGGGATCATTCCAAAGGCTCAGTCATGACACAGATGGTGAAAGTGTGGACCAAATTGTGTACAAAAGTAAGATAGGTAGTTTATTATACCTCACTGCTAGTAGATCTGCCATCATGTATAGTGTATGTCTCTGTGCAAGGTACCAAGCTAACCCAAATGTTTACCATCTTAATTCCTTGAAAAGGATCATCAGATATGTGAATGGGACTACAAACATAGGGTTACACTATTTCAAAGAGACTAACACTAACTTGGTAGGATATAATGACTCAAACTGGGCAGGCAATAGTGATAATAGAAAGAGTACCACATGGGGTTGCTTATATCTAGGGAACAACCTTATTTCTTGGTATAGTAGAAAGCAAAATTGTGTATTCCTATCTACAGCTGAGGCTGAATAGGTTGCCCTTGGTAGCTGCTGCACACAATTGTTATGGATGAACCAAATGCTTAAAGACTATGGGTTGAATAGCAAAATTCTTACTGCCTTCTGTGATAACAAGAGTTCTTTAGACATATCCAAGACCCCTGTCCAACATTCCAGAATAAAGCATATTGATATTAGACACCATTTCATAAGGAATCTTGTAGAATAAAAAATTGTGTGTCTGGAATTTGTTGGGATTGAGAATCAACTTGCTGATATATTTACAAAGGCTTTAGATCTTGAGAGATTTTCCTCCTTGGGGAAGTCTCTTGTCTTGTGTGATATTTGAGGATATGATCACAAATGTGCACACTTCCGTTGACACATCTGTATATTATCTAACTTAAAAATAAAATAAAAAATCATGCATTAGCACGAAATATCTCAGTGTGGTCACTTGTTTGTCCTACATTATTGACATGTCTGATTACTTAATTGTGGGCATTTCTTGTTCATTGTCTTTTGATAACTTGATACAATCTTCCTAGATATCTCACAGTAGGTGCCTTAATCAAGAGAAACAGCTGCTTCTCCCATTTAAATGAAGCCAGTTCAGTATAATCAAGTGATCCTCAAGATAATAATTTGAAATCAAACTTGAAAAGATCACTTGACAAAGGGCTATTTTTGGTTAATAAGAAAAGTGAAAGCTACTCAATATGCAATTTATCCACAATAAAAAAAATGGGTGGATGCATCCTAGAGGCTGTGCAGATTAGATTATTGCCCATTGACTTTTTGTGATCAAGATATGTCCCCAAATGTGACTCACATCCTATCCATATTTGAAACTGAGATTTTTTCCTTCACCTGTGTGATGCATCATTCTAGTCATTCAGCATCTCAGGTCATATAGGGTGCTTTGTAAATATATTGTCTAGTTTAGTTTCTTTCTTAATTTATTCTTTGATTTAACATGTTCTTGATTTCCAATATCTCTTATGAAAAGAAAAAGTTGTATACCAAGATCCTCTTGGTAAAAGGAAGGACAATTTCAAAGGATATTTATGGAAGAGATATGGCTGAAGAGATTCGTTGTTACCATACAAGGTATTTAGTATTTTGATTAAATTTAACCTCTATTTTTATGGAAGTTATCCGTGTGTGAAGGCCAAGGGTTTCTATCCGTTTAGGACTCAATCATATCAAATCACGTCGCTTGCCTAGAGTACTAGAGAGGTAAGAATCCTCAATTGAGTAGGAAATTGGGAGTTGTGGGTTTAAATGTGACTCACATCCGTCACATCATCCTTAAATCCTCATTGTGGTTCTTCCCCTTTTGTCCCAATTTTTTTCTCTCTCTCTCTCTCACACATAAACACACCATATTTGCTCTCTCTATCTATCTAACATAAATTGCAGAATCAATGGAGCCATCACGCCCTATTCACGAGGAAGACATTCTGGATGTACAGCCAATTTCTGTGGCAATGCCTGAAGAGCATCAATCTGAACAAAAAGTTCAACCTCCCACTACTTCTTTGTTCCACAATCATCAGAACAGGTACCTGCTGAGCACTCATCAATGAACGCACATCCTCCAGACTGACAACCAAGAAGGGTAAACCCATCATTCTCTCCTCATCTGCTGCTTTAACCCCTGTCTCCTAAATTCTTATCTCTGGATGCCTCTGAGAGGTATGAGCAAAGAGTTAATAAGGTCTTGATTAAAGAGATGAAGAGGGATAGGGAGTCCTTTGCTAGACTAGGTTTGGTTCAATTTTTTGAGGATATTGGTCTGTTGATGACTGTTGATCACCCCAAAACTTTCTTTCCCAAAGTTGTGCATGAATTCTATGACAACTTGTCCAAAGGGTTGAACAATCCTGCTTCTCCTATGTTTTGTACAATCTATGTCAGAGGAAAGTTCATATCTTTTTCCCTCTCTGTCATTAATAACCTTCTAGGGTTAGATGAAGTGTCTGATGAAGAGGTTAAGGTTTCTGAGGATGAGATAGTGTCCACTTTAACCCATGGAAAGCTAAAAGCTTGGCCCTCAAAACCTAAAGATCTAGGTAGTGGCTCTCTTACCTCCTTTTACTGCTTTCTCCACCTCATCATCACTGCCAACCTTTTCCCCTCAAACAACAAAACTTTTGTTACTAGGGTTCAAGCTGACTTGATGTATAGGTTGGGTGCCAAGAAAGCCATCAATTTTGGGGCTTTTATCTTTAAAAAGATTTGTGGGTATTGTGAGTCCCCTTCCAAGAAATGGTCCCTTCCTTACCCCTCACTCATCTCTCAAATCCTAAGTGCTCAAGGGGTCAAGACTGAAAAAGGAGAAGTTAGAGTAAGTGAGTTTGAACTGCTTAAAGAGACCAAAACACTTCTAGACTCAAAGCAGAGGTTTGTTGATCTGCCAATGGGGACTGATCCTAAAGATGTGGAACAGGATGTGGCCATATCTTGACACACATCTAAAGGTCTATCAATGCTCAACTGGAAGCCCTAGATGCATAAATTGTTGCAATGATGCCCTCTCTACAGCTCTCAAAACTCAATTACTTGCCTCCCAGTCTCATGCAGAAAATCTTAAGGCTTTGAAGGTGAATCTCCAGAAATGGAAGACTATACTTTCTAGTCAAAAAGGGGGAGAAGAAGAAGAGGGTGATGCTAATGCTGTTTATGCTGCTGCTGATAATACTACTGGATGTGAAAGTTGGGAAAGTGTTTGAACTCAGGGGGAGTTATAATCTAGATTTTATGTGTTTAAATAGTTGAACTCTTAAACTATTTACTCTGATTATTAGTTTTTTTTATTGGTCTGTAATCTCCTATAAACATTTATTGGAGTTTATTTTGTTTCGATTTGTTAAATTGCAAGTTTTTGTACTAACTAATGTCTATGCAGTTTTTTTTGTGAATGTGTTTACATATCCTCACACACGTCCATTTCAGGGGGAGATTTGAAATCTGACAAACTTGATTATTTGATCCATAATTGCTAAATCTTTGTTTTGACCAGAAAGTCCAAAATAGGAAAAGATTGAAAAAGTAAGATTTTAGAAAATATTGATTTCTCTAATTTGAATACAATTGGTAAGTTTGGCAAGAGGATTTTATGACTCTCTTATCAATAATTTATATTCCTATTTGGAAAAGGGCATTGTTAAATATGTACATAGCTTTTATTTATGTAAATATTTAGACTAGGACTAATAATCTAACAAATATCTTTCCTTGTGAGTGTCAATCTTATGTTTCCTTGTAGGAGTTGAATTACGTCATAGTCATATAAGGAAGAGTTTGACTGATTGAAGAACTTCTCAAAGGTGCTTATAAATACAAGACCTCGGCACAATGAGAAGATATGAATTGAGAATTCTTTGGAAGAGAAAGCAATTTGTTCTTCACGAATTCAAGACATCTTTTTAGGTTGTGAGTGAGGTTGTGACTTACATCCGAACTCACATCTAGATTTCTCTCAAGTTCTTTGTTCTACTTCTGCTTAGAATAGGTTCTCCTTGAGAAAGGAAGAGTATTTTTGGTTTAGAAGTTGCTTAGGACTTGCTTTAATCTTTTAGTTTCACTTATTCGTGTTTTCTTCTGTAAAAGATCTTTAATAGTGAAAACATTTTTGGGCTTAAAGCCTTGTTTGTTGGGATAGAACCAGTAAACGTTTAATTCTTTGTGTTCTTTATTTTATTTCGCTGCTTATTGGTGGATGCGTGAACAGTTGTAATTCACACCTGTACTCACATTCATAATCTGTTTAGTTGAAACTGATTTCATGGCTACACTATACTTTCATGTTTGATGATCTCGTTTATTTTTCTTTCGTAATTTGTAGTTTTTTAATAATGTCGTTTCTATTTTGTAGTTTTGTTTTCTGTCCATTTGTGAGAGCTTTGAATTTCCCTCCTTTGTTGGGGGCTTTTGTTTCCCTCCTTTGTTAGGGGTTTTTGCCTTCCCTCCCTTGTTGAGGACTTTATTTATTGCTTTTGTGCTGGCTAATTTTAATCTACCACACGACGCGAAGGATAAACTGATTGTTGATTTGGTTGCTTATTCTCTGAACAACAACATATCGAATTTTTGTTTGGAAGGAAGGAAGTCTCGCGAAACTGTGGTCATGAAGGCAGTCTATAATAGAGTGACTTTTAATGAGATATGTTTAACTAAATTAGGCGGCCTCCGTCGAATGTACCGAGTTGTGCTTCGTATTCATAATTATTTTTTGGTATGTTTAGTTGATCATCGAGCTAATTTTTTGCCGATGATATTTTTTGGACTTCTTTTACGTTTGTAATGTTTGTAAGCCCCACTGTTTAGATTGAGCATCCGGTGTTTGTAGATAGTCAACTCCTTATTATTTGCATCTGTTAATAAAATATAATTTTTTGTTTGTTTAAAAAAAAAACTAGTGATTAATTCGTAATTATAATTAATAACATAATTTATTAGCGAACATCTAAAGATAGATAAAAGCAACTGTTGATTTGTTAATTTTTTAAAATATTATTTTACTTATTTGTATACTGATTATATTATGGTGTTGGATGTGTAAATCATTATGAAATGGGTCCCATAACTTCTGAGTTTGTGGGAGTTAAGGTTTGATTGGTTTTCGATTTACAAGGTTGGGGTTTGCTTTTTTTGGGATGTTAAGAAGAGCACGTATAAGTTGTGGGAGAGGAGTAACAAACTGGGAATTGGTTTCTCCTTTTTCTACTAATTGCCAAACAACTTCGTTTTTTTTTTATTTTATTTCTTTTGTTGTCTCCTTAACCTTTTATTTATTCTTAGAGGCCAACGAAAACAACGTACTTTAATTCAAATGAGTTGGACGTACTTTAATTCAAATGAGTTGGACGATATTTTATTGGTTGTATTAATTATAGTTCCGCTATATTTTAATAAAAAAACATCAACAAAATGATGATACATTATTTTATAAACCAAATTTTGCAACATTTTTACCTTTAGTATTATCCTTTAATTTGACAGTTGCATTTAGAACTGTTGTAACATGATTCTGTGAAGCACTTCAAACAAATGACCTGAATAATCTTATACTTCCTCCGTTTCAAAATTATCATGTTTTTTTTTAAAAAAAAAATTAACACATTTTTGTCCCTTTGTTTCACTTTAGTTTGGCCATTATGAATTCTTCAAGACTAATTGATGGCTTTATAGGCATAATTTTTATATTATTATTTTAAAGTTTGGAAGATATAACAAATGTGTCTAAATCTAAAACAGGGCCAAAGATGTAAATTATTTAACCCAAATGTCCACAGAGAAAAGTATTGCTTTCAAGTTATTTATTGTTGCTTGTCGTCCAATAAGCAAATTGGTAGGGTATGATTATTTTTGACTTATCATATGCCTCTCAATTTCGCTTATACTCCCTCCGTCCCAAAATGTTTGTCTCATTTGATTTTTTTGTTTCACTTTGACTACAAATATATGACAATTTAATTATGTTCATGAAATTCTAAAAATTCCTATTGATTCACCATTAATAATATTATCAACAACTTTTAGAATTTCATGAACATGATTAATCTCTGATAAATTTGTGGTCAAAGTTTAACAAAAAAGTCAAATGGGACAAACATTTTGGAACGGAGGAACTAGGGAGTATAAGCAAACCCAATAATATACATACTTGGATCTTATCCGTCCAGTGTCGGAGCTAAGATTTTTTTTTGAAGTGGTGGTGAAAAATTGGTGCATTCCTAAAAGCTTAAAATAACTACACAAGTAAAAAAAAAAACAGGTTTTTTAAGTCAAATGAAGGCAACTATCCCATATCCATGTACTTTGCCAAAGGATTACAAAGTGGACTGGATGGTGGGTGCATGCGCCTGTACGTGTAATGGATCGTATTGATATCAATTCGATTCAGTCTAAATTGTCCACCTTAATCAACCAATTGCCCCTAAGTAATTTTTCCTTATATTTTTAATGTTTATTCTTGCCGACCCTATTGTAATAATGCTTTGCTAATGTGCCCAAGTGTGTAGCTCCCTGATCTTATCATCAACTATTCCGGGTTTGGGTTCGTCATGAGCCCTGCATCTATATGGGCTTGACCGAAATTATACTGACGGTTCATGTACATTAACCAACCGTGCATATATTCTCTGTTTAACTCGTCTTCCATTCTACCAAGAACAATTTAACATGAATGGAGGATGAGTTTAACAGAAATACACTAATGTAGAAACGACCGACCGTCGGGCGAGAATGATCGATTTGTTTTGAGCTGCTAAACAAATATTCACTTGGGATGTCATTAAAATCTTGGATGCATAAAAAAAGGACCACAAATATTCACTTGGAAGTTTGTGAAAATGTTTACTGTCATCAGAGTACACTATAATGTTACAACATTAAACACATTATACAATTGCTCCAAGTGCTAATCTTAAACTAGAGGCATTTCTGACATGCCACATTACCCATGAACATAGAGATATGGGTTCTTATTCAGACGTAATCCAGGTTAGATGAAAGCTAATATAACAGCTTTCTGTGGCACATATTTGACTTTTATATTACTTCCACTTCTGATTATATTATTTTTCCAACACCTCCATCATTTCTCCATATTGGTCAAACAACGATCACACGGTCAGGAATCAGTGCAAGTTCCACACCATATGGCAAAGTGAATACGCTTCACCCCTTTGACTTTGCTGAACAATTCTTTGTAAGCAAAGGCAATAAACTATCCAGCTGCAGCTGATGAACTTACACCCCCCCTTCCCCCACATCTGAGTGGGTGGTGCGTTTAGGTGCCTACCCAGGTACTCACTCCATCCCAAAATGAATGACCTTTTTTTTTTCAAATTTTTTCTTGATCAAGAGCAAATTCGAATTTTTTTGGACATTCATTTTGGGACAGAGATAGTATGTAGTAAGTTAATACCACTGACTACCAGATCCGCCTTGAACAGGGGTAGCTTTCCTTGGAATGTATGGAGGTCGTGGCTGTAGTACGTTATTGGACACTTCATTTGTCTCCTCAGGTCTCTCATTTTTGCAACTTGAAGGGTTGTTTCTTCTAGGGTATGAAGAAGCAGGAAGAGGGTACTGAGTTGGAGCAGCAACTGGATTAGTATTCCTAACCATCCTTCGTTGTTCAAGAGCTTCTCCTGCAGATACTGCTCCACCATTGTTGTAACGCATTACTGAACCAACAACTTTTCCTGGCCTTGCTGCACTTCCTGCTGTTGAAGTTGTTAGTTAAAAGAAGAGGCAAGTGTCAGAAGAGATGAACAAGGTGATGAAAGCACATACTCTCTCTGTTTTATACTATTGGTTACATATTTCCCTTTGGGGCATCCTATTCTATAGGTTACTATCCCAAAATGTCAATGGGACCCACTTGCCACACAACAAAATTTCCCTACCCCACTTTCTCCTACTTTACTTTTCATACTCACAGGATTTAGTTTTTCCTTAATTCCCGCGCGTTCAATTTTAGTAACCAATAGTATGAACGAAGGGAGTATAATACAAGATTTCAGAAGTTGTGATTAAATAAAGAAAATCAAACCTTGAGGAACTGGAATGGGAAGTCTGGTCATTGGTATCCCAGAAGTCTTGTCAACATATGCCTTCTCAGCTTCTTTAATGCTACATTTAGAGAGATCATTTGTCACATCTGCTGTATTTTGTACAGTGTCATTTGGATATAACACGCATCCCCTGCAGACAAGATTTCTATTTAGTGCCAAGCTCCAATTAAAACTAAGGTTATTTATCATAACAAAAGTGTCAACAGAAAAATAGGTCAATCAAAAAATGTGAAGAGAGTAAAAAGTACCTTGGCAGAGACGATGATTGCTGTCTCTCTGGAGTAGGAACTCCTCCACCCTTTCCATAATGCTCCTCAAGGTAAGCGAATTGCTTCTTGAATTGGTCAACAGCACTGCAAAGGGAAAAGAGATACATATCACAGCCTTGTGGGGGTGAGGTTAGTAAAATACTATTTAGAATGGAGACCATAAAGATGCTAACCGTAGTTTCTTCTTCTATATCGGAACTAAGACAGGAAAGCATTAAAGCACAGAAAAAATGTGGACAAAAATTCAGGCCACGTCGGCAGTACTAGAGCCGTAAGCAAGTTGAACTTGAGTGGAGTATGAAACTTTCATAGTTCAGTTGGGTTTTAGTCAAGCGGGGTCAGAACAACAAACCAAACTTTCACTTGGATTTACCCAGTTGAGTCACTCAAGTTAATAGTTTGGGTTCAAGCTGAGCAACTTGGGTTCGGATGCTTTTTCAAAGGCTTAGTCACAAGAAACAATAAGGCCAAATGGTCAACCTTGACCAGCTATGGTCCTAACTGGATAAGAACTCAATTGTAACAGTCTAAATATAGGCCTTTCCTTAAGCATTTGTTCTCCCGTTTAGACCAAAATAATTATTCACATTTGTATGAAACCCTGACTTTTGTGTACCTAAATGAGTTGGAGCTTGCAATTTCCATCATCAAGGGGGCAGCTAATACGCATAGACAAGGTATTATCAGTTGCGTACTTATACCTAAGCATGTGGACCACGAAAACCAGGGTTGTAACAGTTACAATCACTCATTTATATCCTTTCAATTCTTTTAATCACACCCAATAATTGTTGCAAGGGTACAGAAAAACATTATCCTAACTCATACGAAGTAAGGCATATATGCAGTTGAAAACAAATGACAGAGAATAACATATTTCAGGTCACTAACCTTGGATACATGAAATTTGTTGGTTCTGATCCGTCCAAGGACTCTTTCAGCATCTTTGGATGGTATTCAAGAATTTCCCTGTATATAAGTTCTCGTACATCTTCTTTTGTAATCCTTCTTCTTTCAAATTCAAACTCCATTTTTGTAACAGGTTGAGCAGAAGGCTCCCTCTCAACCTTGGCCAAGTTCTTAAAATATGGATCTGAAAGAGCCTGAGGCTCAAGCAAAATTTCTCTTAATCAAAATGTACAATATAAAAAAGATCAACATACCCAATAGAAGATATTATTACCTCTTCTGCCGAAGGACGATCCTTGGGTTCAAATGCAAGCATCCTTTCTAACAAACGAAGTGCAAGAGGATCAGCATTTGGAAACTTTTGGGTGAAGGGAATAGGCTTTTTCCTTCTCATGCTGCTTAGATATCTCCTAGCCTTCTCGTTTCTTATCTGTTAATATGAAATCAAAGGTTTGAGCAATGGACCAGCTAAAAAGAATATATACTTCCTTCATCCCAAAATGAATGACCAAAAAAATTCAAATTTGGGACAGAGGTAGTAGAATAGAGCAATCTAGAACACAAAACAGACCCTGGCTATGGCATCGGGAGATGGTGTTCCCAAGAGTTCGGTCATTAAATCCAACTGATGGACTACGTTTTTTCCAGGAAAAAGAGGTTTTCCAGTCAAAAGCTCTGCAAAAATACAACCGATGCTCCATATATCTATAGCGGGTGTGTACTGAAACCAAATATAAAGCTAGTTAGAACAGCTTCGCAACTAATCATTGGAGACATACAGATTTGTAGTATTGTACTCTGTCCCAGAATAATTGTCACACTTTTTTGTATGTTAGTACGAAGGGACTTTGATCAATAACTTTAGGTTAATTTAAATATCCTAATGAGATTTTAAAATTGTTATTGATAGTATTTATAATGGTGTATCAATAACAAGTTATATATTTTTATTAGGATAGTTAAATTAACCTAAAATTATTGCTCAAAGTTCCCTTGTACTAACATACAAAAAAGTGCGACATTTATTCTGGGACAGAGGGTGCATGCTTTATTCACCTTAGAGAAAAATGATCCACATAGTTCAGGAGCTCTATACCATCTTGTTGCAACATAATCCTATAGTACATCAAAAGAAAATAATCAATATTAAATAAAGGGATACAAAATTTTCGGCTTTTTCACAAAGTCAAATTAACAAAGTGGAAAAGAAGAGACTTACTGTCCAAAAAATGGCAGTAGGTGTATCATTAAAGGCTACTCTTGCAAGGCCAAAGTCACAGATCTTTAGTTTACAATCAGCATTAGCCAAAATATTTTTGGGCTTTAAATCTCGATGAAAGACATTAGCTGCAAATTGGGACATCATATATCAGTTGTTAGATATCATATTAACCTAGACAAGTAGTAAAATTGAGATAACGGATAATTTCAAAGAACCAAAACCCTGTCAGCATTTACCTGTGTGTATATACTTTAATCCTCGAAGAAGTTGGTAAAGGAAGAACTGATAATGTTCTCGTGTTAAATCATCATTTGCTTTAATAACTTGGTGTAAATCAGATTCCATAAGTTCAAACACAACATATATGTCTCGGAATTCTCTTCTGGAAGGAGGCAATAAGATATGCTTTATTTCTACGATGTCAGGATGACGAAGGAGCCGCAGAAGCTTAATCTCACGAAGAATTCGTGTAGCATCAGAAACATGTTCGAATATGTCATTTATCTTTTTTATTGCTACTTTCTCCCTAAGTTGCGTATCATATGCAGAGCAAACAACACCGTAGCTTCCTTTACCAATTACTTCCTCAATTCTGTACCTGCTCCCTTCACCATATTCTGTGAAAAAATCATCTGCCGCTGCCTGCAATGCCATTATAAATACATTTAATATTGGTGCGAAGTGTGATGCAAATACCAATTGTTATCATATTTAGTAGGCGATACAATTTTTTTGTAAGTCACATGCACAAGCTATGAATAAATCTCTCTGCTTACAAGGGTTAAAATGCATACATTAGACCCTCAAACCCCTTGAAGACTGGCCCATAATTTTGAAGTCACGCCTAGAGTAATTTCAATTCAAGATGATTCAATACAAAAGCTAAGGAAAAGAAGAGAGCTCTAGGAAGAACATAATTATAGAACCAATGTTGACTACAGGCAATTAAAATACTTTCAATTCTAAAATATGTAAGCAACTCAAATGTCCTGGTTAACTGCTGCAAATTTGTGCTATTCAATTTCATAAAGCAATTAATACAACAAATCCTCTATGCTGATTATTGCTACATATATTATCAAATACTTGTTCTATAGCTGCACTGGAATGTGTGCCACCTCTACAGAGTAACAATCTCAAAAGAGAATAAGTGGATTACTTTATCAAGCTACTTGTTTTGTCATTCAATAGAGAAAAATATTGCTATTCTTTACCAACGAGCTTGATGTGACAACTACATTCAAATGAATATAAGTCGGTCAATTAGTACAAAGGCATCACAGGCTTTTTCGTAAGACGGACACAAGGATTTAGTGCATGGACCAAGGACTGAACAAGGATCCAACCAATCATCCAAAGCTCCACGAATCAGGAAACGTCTAAAACTGACAAGTACCTAACAAATCAGAGACTTATTCTCGAAAATGACATCACCCTAATTGACAAGAACAACTGCCTATACTCCATCCCAAAACGAATGTCCAAAAGATTTTCAAATTTTCTTGATCAAGAGCAAATTTTGATATTTCTTTAACATTTATTTTGGGACAGTCTACATTATAGTACATGGATCATAGTCTACTAGATGTTAGCATGTAGATAGAAGCTAATAGTCTAATACTACCATATAAGCAGAAACTCATCCTGCAGCAGGACAGCCATATGAGAAGAATGGAGCAGACTAAGAGAAAAAGCTACATCTAATACTATAAACCAAGAACTAATGGACATATACATGCAAAAATAAGTATAATATGACATCCAATAAACAACATAGAACTTGTCAAATTTACTTTCCTAGCCTAAATCCAATACTAAATATTTCAATACAGTACCCAATACAAATGAAAATCATCAAACCAATGTTAGCAGATACATTTATATATTTATTATGAGTGAGATGAATTACCTTTCTTCTTTGATCAGGCTGCATCTCAGCAATAAAGCATCAAACTGCCCCCAAAGCAATAATCAACAAAGAAACTTCAAGATAGGAGTAGATCCCAAAAATAACTAAGAACTTTCAGTTTTTACTCAACTCAAAACCAACCCAAGAACAGTTCCTCAGATCATAAAAGAACAAATAGCCAAATGAAGAAGCTCAAGATTCAGTTTGTACTCAACCCAAGAACAGTTCTGTAAATGAAAAGAACAAATACCAAATGAAGAAGCTCAAGAAAAACCAGTGTGACCCCAAATTGATTTCAAGAAAACAAAAACCCACTTTCCTTTCTGGCAAACACAAGAGCTTTCCCCTTTATTTGAATGATATTGTAGATAAATAAAGAATGGATCGTTGGGAATGAAGAAATAGACAATCTTGGTGAAATGGGACAGCTAGAAAAAGGGTACTCCTCAATCTTTCCGCGGAGGAGGATCTATGACAGATCGATGATCACTATTCTATCGGAGCAAGAACAGATCTTGTGTTTGTGGATAGAGCAAAATGGAACTTGTCTGAAGTAGTAGATTTTCTAGAGAGAGAGAGAGAGAGAAGTTGATTGGGGCTGGATCTAAAATGGAGAAACACAAATTGGGGAAAGGAAATCCTAGTGATTCGTGAAGTTGTGTGTGTCCATTCAAAGTTTTTTTCTTTTTTCTTTTATACCCAGGTTACCAGCTTCGTCGGACTAATCCTGGATCATCAGCTACCGGCCCTTCAGTGACTGGCGGAGATAAATCGCGGGATATGCCCGAGATAGTCAGGGTGGCAACACCCCTTATACTCCTTGCCCAAGGGAGCCCTCCTACAAGGCATTTACATCACTCTTATATCACCAATTAATTGACTGCTTCAGCTGCTCCTGCCATGATTCGAACTTCTCACGCTGAGGTTGCAAGCTCAGTAATGCTGCTTTCTTAACCGCTCGGATGTGCCTCGGGAAACTCCTAGGAATCCTGAAACTCATGATATATATTTCCACAAAAATTCTCAGGGAGAATCGAACATATGACCTCACAAAAAAAAAAACCGATTAACATATCAGAAGATCAAAAGGCGTTAGGTGTGTCCATTCAAAGTTTTCAATAGGAGAGAGAGAGAAAGGGTTAATAGAGAGTGAGAGTTTGAAAGGAGAGAACAAAGTCGGTCCAAGACTAGAGACGTGTAAATATTTTATCCTTCAGAGAAACCTAAGATTATATAAGTTATTTTCATTTTTCTTTTTGTTAAGAAGATGTTTCAATTTAATCATATTATACTTGTGTACGGCTAAGATCATTTTACAAATTTGTGAGTTCCATCATGTTTCAATTTAATCATATTATACTTGTGTACGGCTAAGATCATTTTACAAATTTGTGAGTTCCATCATGTTTCAATTTAATCATATTATACTTGTGTACGGCTAAGATCATTTTACAAATTTGTGAGTTCCATCAAGTTCATCATATCTTCTTGTCTGTCAAGCACAACAATAAGGTAAAATGGCAAAATCAAGGCCGTCGGGTGAAGCTCGTTACAACTTGAACTAGTTGTAACAGTCTGAAATCTGTTAGTTAGATGGAGTTAATTTGAGCAAAAGCTTGCTCCCTCCGTCCCATCCGAATTTGGACAAATTTCCTTTTTGGGCGTCCCATTCGAATTTGGACAACCCAAAAAGGAAAGTTTATAATAATAAAAAAATGGGCATACCCCACTCACTCATTAACTCCACTCATTCTCCACCATACAATTTATTCAACCAACCACTATTAACTCCACTCATTCTCTCTCTTCATTTTCTACCACACATTTTTATTATCTTATTGTTATTTCTTAATCTCCGTGTAAAGTAACTTTGTCCAAATTCGGGTGGGACGGAGGGAGTATATATTACTCCAACTTCCTTTTAATAAATTTAAATGTACCTTATGATGGTGCGAAAATATTTGTAAGCAAATGGTGCATCATTTTAAGGGTTAACTTCAATTTGGACTATTACGCAGATATACAATGTAAATTAGACATGGGCAAAAGGTAATTAAAATGGGGAAACTAGCAACCGAATTGAAACCGTAACCGGCATAAATCGTAATTGTGAGAAACCAAAACTATTAGAACCAAAACTCTTAGATTTTAGTTTTAGCATTTGAAAAATCATGAACCAACGGTTCCGAACAAATCGGAGTTGGTGCTTTGAGCCGTCATTTACTTTGATTTTTAACAGAAAATGGTAGTATATTTTTAACTATTTATGTTGAAAATATATTTTTCCTTCGTTTTCAGATAAAACTGTTATATTCAACCGATAATGTTTTAAAAATGACAGATGTTGCTAAAAATATAACAATTTCTGATATCGAATCAGAACTAGAAACCAACATTTCACGAGGTTTCGATTTCTTAGTTTCCCCAAATCGGGAACCAATTACTCATATCTAAATTCTGTCAATTTGCTATCTTTTACATTTTATTGCAATTTGATTTATAAAACTAATGGAGAGTTATATTTTTAATTGCATAATCAATGTTTTAAAATACGTTTTAAGGTATTTTTTGAGCTACACATATTTAATTGGCATGATTTATTTAATTGAATCTAATATTTAAATCTACAATATATTTTTTTCAAAAATTTTATGACTGAATTATTTTATGTGAATTCTCAATATTAAAGAATTAAAAAATATTTAGGAATATAAAATACTGAACAATTTATTCGATAAAAATACCAATTACCACATTTATTTCCTAGGAAATAAATTCTACAAGTGGATTGTCAGTTCATGAAAATATTAGATGAAATGGGGGAGTAAGATGAAATCATTGTGGGTAGTCTTAGGGCCCTAAGGGGGGGGTGTTGTATGTCTAAGGGGGGAGGCGGCAGAGTGATGGAGGAAGAGGGGAAAGATGGAATGTCACGGTGAGGAGTAGCATTTTATTTTTTATTTTTCTCGTTTTCTATTTTTTTTTAATTATTAAATATTATATGATATAAAATAATATTCTCACCAAAAAATATATAAATTATATATATTGTAAATTCAAATATTAGCTTATTTTTAAAAACAGTCATACCAGTCGAATATATAGCTCGAAAAACACCTTAAGTATCCATTAAAACGTCATGTGCAAGTTACATGACATTGAATCCGTTAAATAATTAATATTTCAACAGTTTTGTAATCAAATTATATGTAGATGTTGTGGAATTGTGTTATATCAGGAAAGTTCTAGCCTATACTACTTGATAATGGTGAGACACATGACACAGACGATTATATAAAAGTAATCAACAAGAAAACACCCGATTTATCTCAGTTCATCGCAACAACAACTACATTTAGGGGTAGTAACAAGCCAGAATATCAACTGATATCACCAAATATATGGTGTTAAAATATTCGCTAATGTTTACGACAATAAACACAACATCTGAATCATGAACATACCATAACACAAATAAATCCTAGACATATGTTAGGTCATTCGTGTAATGCCCCTAAGGACACCCAAGACCCACCACTGCATTTGGCTTTCTTTTTTAATTTCACAGATTCTCTCTGTTTATACAAATTAGCGACAAATAGTTTGATAACCTACTAGCACACAATATTATAGGCAATCATTTTTCGGTGATATGGTGATTGGTGTTGATATATACTATCTACGTCCCAAAATGATTATTTCAAATATATATATATATATATATATATATATATATATATATATATATATATATATATATAAACATTTTTTACAAATATATTTTTAACATAGAAATATAAATATAGGAGTTATTTTTATTTCTTTTTTTAAACAAAAAAAAGATCACTTTTATCTCTTAGAAAAATATGATTCAACCTTCAAAAAGAAAAAAAATATAAATTAGAAAAAATATAAAAAATAGGATATTTTTTTTAATTTTTAATTAATATCATATTATAGTTCAAAAAATAGTAATTAATATAGAAAAATGAAAAAAAAATTAGTGACTAAATTGAGAAAAGATCAATAGCCAGCGACTATGAAAAACAAGTTAAACCTCTAAATCTGTGAACTACCAAAAATTGCCCTTAAAATTCGATCACATGTGCGCACATGATCATTTAACTGAGAAAAACTAACGTCGTTACTAATAGTGCTAATAAATGCTAAAAAAAATAAAGTTGGATGTGTTGGATACAAAAAAAATTAATTTGGTGGTAAAATTCACAAAAGGAGTTGAGTGTTTTTTTTTTCTAAAACATTTATAGTCCCTGTAATAAGCTTTCAAAGGCAAAAAATGAATATTTTACATGTATTTTCGAGGAGTATAAAAGCTAACACAAAATTTACATTAGTGCATCACAAATATTTTAAGTAATTTTTTTTACATTTTCTAGTGAAAATTAACACTCTATTATGAGAAAATTATATTATAATTAGATAGTGCTGAATCTGCATCTTAGGTTCATATGATTTGACATAATTATGTACATACTAACAAAATAAAATGTTGCTTTCATTTATCAAACTTCACAATAAATAAAGATAATTAACTTTCTCTCTAAATATATTTAATAAAACTAGTCAAGTAGAAAAAGGCATAAACTTAAATTTAAGACTCCATATAGCTTAGATATTTGACATATCACCAATATATACATCATTTAATTTTAATTTTAATATAGGACAGATAGAAAATTGTCCTTTGTATTTGGCTTGAAGCATAATATCTTTCTATATATGCCTCTATGGACCTCCTGGTGATGTTGCTTAACAAATACACATAACCTGTCCTACACATTTTAGTATATATATATACTCCCTCCGTCCCAATCGTAGCTTTCCATTTTGCCATTTTGGGTGTCCCGTTAATAGCTTCCACTTTCCTTTTTTGGCAAAGGAATCTTTACTATTCCCTCCACTCATTCTCTCTCCTACATTATTTTAATACTCACAACACCATTATAATTTACTATTCTCTCCACTCATTCTCTCTCCTATTTTCAAATTACACTCACAACATTTTTTCTCCCCCCCCCATTTTCTTAATTTGCGTGCTTGACAAAAATTGGGAAGCAATTGTTGGGACGGAGGGAGTATATATATATATATATATATATATATATAGTATAAATGGCAACAAGGGTGAACAGTACAATGAATAGTTTCAAATGGGTTTTTTCCCATTTTGCCCTTACTAAGTTGTCCCTTTCTCATTTTGCCCTTAATTTTTTTTTTTTTTTAAATTAAAAAAAAAAACGTGTCCTCGGACACGGACTTTTACTAGTCTATAGTATAAATGAGGGAATGGGTGAACAGTTGAATGAATAGTTTCAATGGCCGAAATTTCCATTTTGCTCTCATTATTTTGTCTCTTTTCCATTTTGCCCTTAATTTTTTTTTTAAATTGAAAAAAAAACAAAAAAAAATGTGTCCTCGGACACGGGATTAATTAAAAAAAAATAACGTGTCCTCGGACACGGCTTATTCTAGTATATCTATAGTATAAATGGAAGGGGTGTTTGCTACAGTTGTTTGAACAGTTCTAATGGCCGAAATTCCCATTTTGCCTTCACTATTTTGTCCCTTTCCTATTTTGCTCTTAAAAAAAAAATTAATTAAATTTTTTTTTTTTTTAAAATCACGTGGCCTTGGACACGGGCATGTACTAGTATATATATATACACTCCTTCCGTCCCATAAAATCTTACCCATTTTGCTATTTTGGGCGTTCCACTTTAAATTCCCACTTTCCTAAAAAAGAAACTTTTTAATACTTCTTTATTCATGGGACCCACTTATCATACTCACAACAACTATTCACTTACTATTCTCTACCCCACTTTCTCTCTCATACCCACTCACAACACCTACTTTAATAACATTATATATATTCACTCCTTATTTTTCGTTCTCAATAGTAAACGGGTAACCTAATGTGGGATGGAAGAGTGAGAAAAAGTGGAAGAAAATGTTGTGAGTATGAAAAATTAAATAGGAGAGAGAATGAGTGAGAGGAATAGTTAGGAGAGAGAATGTTGTGAGTGTAAAAGTAAAATAGGAGAGAGAATGGGTGGGGAAAATAGTAAAGATTCTCTTCCATTTTGGACAGTATCAATTGGTATGGGACGAACGAAAAAGGAAATAAGTATCAATTAGTGTGGAAATGAGGGAGTATATATATTGCCAACTCTGAAATGATAAAACAAGGTTTAATCAGAAAATTTTGTTTTCATCATAACATTTTGGCAATGTGCATTTTCCAAATGTTAATGATGGTAAACTGGTTCTTAGCTTGTATATTCTGTGTATTTTTTGAACCTTGCTCATATTGTACAAACTGTGTATTTTGAGGGCGATTTTGATAAACTTCCCATCTTGGTCTTAATCATCTTATGGGATTATAAAACTTTCTGTTTAGATTCCTCGATAACATGTCAGCAATACTAATACTATTATGTGTGTCCTTTATATGTTCAAAATTTATCTTATAACCATTTCCTCGTATGATGTTTTGTAAATTAATCCACTTTGTTCTATTTACCTTTTTTACTTTGATCATCTATATTATAAATCACACCATTGTTTTGAACAGTGGTGTGAATAGTTCCATCCGCGGAAATGACCATTTTGCCCTCACTATTCACTCCCTTTCCTATTTCGCCCTTAAAAAAAAAATTATAAAATTTTTTTTTTTTAAAAAAAATGTGGCCTTGGACACGGGCATATTTAAAAAAAAAAAAATTAAAAAATAAATTAAAAAAAAAAAAACAAAAAACGTGGCCTTGGACACGGGCTTAGGCTAGTTTTTTTATAAATCTAACTATTGCTTCACAATCTATTCTAACTGTAAATTCTTCATTTAGAAATATTTTGAATTTTCCTAGAGCATTAATTAAAACTTGTATTTCATAATCTAGAATAATATAGTTTAGACCAATTTTAGTGAAATTTCCACTAGTATATGCACAATTTTTTTCTAAATGTTTTGGGCTGTATTTAGTAGGTTCACAGAGGAGAATTTCTCGCCATCCTTTTTTACAACCATCAGTTTTTATAATAATATAATTTGTTACTAATGGTAGTTCTAAGGGTTTAATGTTTTTAGCAGCTTCTTTTATATTTTTAACAATTTTGATATCTTCTGTACTAAATTTTCTTTGTCCATTTTTATTAGTTTTACTGTGGAGTGGTTCAACTAATTTTGATAAGTTAGGGATAAACTTTCGAACATGATTTACTAGTCCTAAAAACGCTTGTATTTTTTTTAGATTTTCGATTTTTTTCGAAAAATCTAAGATTTTTGTAAAAATGTGTGATTGTAATTCTATCTTTCCATTTCCTATTTCTAATCCAAGAAAGGATATTTTTCTTTTAAAAAGTTCCATCTTTTTCTTTGAAAGAACTATTCCGTGTTTTTTAACTTCTTTGAAAATTTGTTGTAAATGATTTTCATTTTCTTGTATTGTTTCGCTAGTAACTAAAATATCATCTATTTATACTAAACAAAATTTGTATTTTAAAAATATATTATCTATAAATCTTTAAAGTATTGATGGAGCATTTTTAAGACCAAAACTTAAAACATTTCATTCGTACGGTCCTTCGAAACATGTAAAAGATGCAAATGGTTTAAACTGTTCTTCTATCTTAAGTTGATTGTATCCTGACTTAAGATCAAATTTTGAAAAAAAATATATTTTTTTGTATAAGATTTATGAATGAAACTTTTATATATATATATATATATATATATATATATATATATTTCCAGTTCCATAAAAACATATTTCTTCTTCTCTTTTTGGTGTTTTATAATAAATGTCATTATCTCAAAATATCAATAGGATCCATTTGTCACACTTAAAATAAAAATTGATTTATTATTTTATATCTTATTTTGTATCTCAGACTTTATTTTTCATGTTCATAACACTTTATTTTTTCTTAATTTTCATGCATTCAATTATAATACTGATGCTACAAAAATTGAGCTCACCGAGGATTCCCAAGCTAGATGAAGAACATGGTTGTCTACGGCATCGAATTCCCGGTAGCTATCTATAAAACAAAGCACCGTTAGGGGTGGGGGTTTTTCCCCCCCAAAATCCTCCGGTGTGAGAATCATTAAATCGTCCGTTGAAAATAGAGATATTGAACATTTAGAGAGAGAGAGAGAGAGAGAGAGTTTAGGGTTTTGGAAGGAAGAGAGAGAGAGAATGAACCTGATTCCCCCTTTGCATGGATGAAAAGCTCTCTTTTATACTTAAGAGTGTGGATGAGCTTTTGCCCTAAAGCCCCTTTTAGGCCATTTGGGCCTCCATATTATGATCATTCTATCCCCATAATATTGGATATTTTCCATATATTTGTTAGGTCCATTTTGCCCCCTAGAAACATTATAATTTTCGTAGAATTTTTTATGGTCACATCAGTATCCCCCGACTCCTTAGCTCGAAAATTTATGAGCGAATAAGGAGTAGATAAGATAAAAATAAGATTTTGGCCATTTTAAGTTGATCCTCTTACTTTATAATAATAGAAGTCTTTTATAGACCAATTTTCGTGTTTCGTTTCGATCGCTGAGCAATTCAGGATGCGAGCCCGTTAAGCAGTTCAGGGTGGTTTTGTTAAGAAATTTTCATATAATTAGTCTTTGGCGGGATGAAGCCCCCGAGTGGGAAGAAAGTGAATTGCTCCCCGTACTTCATGTAAGGGACAGTATCGTTTGATCGAGATAACATATACGGTGGTATGAATAATTTCCTTTAATCTTGAGATGCAACCATGAGTTTGTGAGTACCCCAATCTAATTCGCGACCCTTTATAAATGCCTTTTAATATAATAAAATTGCACTAGGGGCATTTTGGTAAATTTTCGGTCCATTCCGAGACTTTCGGAATCTTTTTATAAGTTTCGAGAATTATTCATTTTGGACCTAGGAGGAATTATCCCGAAATGTTCCAGAACAGGTTGATTGGCGCCAGAAACGGTTATGGGCTTGTCTCGTCGTGCGACACAACGAGCCATGAAAAGCACAAGCGTTAAGTCGTGCGACACAACTAGCCACTCTCCAGCAGGTTATAAATAAGACCCTCCCCCTCTCATTTCTGGATCCCTTTTCGACCTATTGTTACTCTGCCCAAATATTGGCGTAACACACACAGCAAAACACACACAATCCCCTCTCTCTCTCTCTCTCACATACAACTCTCTCCCTTTCTCTCTCAATTCAATCCCATTCATACACCATCACCTAGATCCTTTATCCACCATCCTTCCTAAGTTCAATCCGGTCCTGTAGCTGATAATTGAAGGTCCTTATACTTGACTTGGTATAAGGATTGTGGATCTACAAGACAAACTCCCTCCCTCCTTCTCTCTCATATATTTGCTCTTTTCATAATTCATGCGATTTCTATTCATTTGATTTGATAATTAGGCTACATCTGCTCTAATTGTTAAGTTACAATCGCAATCTCTCTGTTTAAGTTACTTTGTTTGGTATTATTTCATGTTTATGGGTTAATTTTGGTGTAATTGTGGTTGTTCATCAAGGGAGTGTGGATCACCCCATATCCACTCCCCCTTGATCGATTGGATGTTGATTCATGTGTTTTTTGAAGTGAATTGCTGATATAATTCTATCTGGATAGATCTCAGTTCATTTTGCATTTCAATTTGTAAGGTTTCTGCATATTGGCGTCCTGTGCCACGCGACACAACCTGCCAGGCTGAGTCCTGTGTCACGCGACACAACTAGCCAAGCAGATCCTGTGTCACGCAACACATCTTGCCACTCTGCAGAAACCCCTTTCCAATTGTAATCTGTTCTTAGTTGTGTAACTGGGATGTGACCCCCCTTTGTATCAAGTGGTTCACGAGTTGTATCTATCTCATTTTATCAATAAAATACATTTATCACGTTTCTCGTCTTACACGTTTGCACATACTTATGAATACATTGGATGTTTGTTGTTGAAAGACTCGTTTACGAGGCATGTTGGGTGAACTCTCGGTTCTTCCCAACACGTAACCTGACCCCCGAACCCTTTCTCTGATTTCAAAAGGTTTTTCAAAGTGTACCTATTAAAACATGGCGTGGCGACTCCTTTTCATTCACTTTTACATATCTCCCGTCCTATTTTCCAAAACCATAAAACATAATAAATTTTTCATATGGGGTATGTTCAGTGGCGACTCCGCTGGGGACATTTGAAACTTGTTTTCAAAATAAGAGGGTCAAGCTTTCGTTCTTTTAAACATCCAATGTGTTCATTTGTGTGTGCATCATTAATGACTCTATGTGATATATGCATTTTATATGTTTTGAGATTTTTATGTCTTTGTATGCTTCCTGGTGTTGTGTATTGGGGCTACAAGTTTGTTCCTTGCCATGAGGAGGCTGGTGCTTGATTCCTGCTTGAGGTTCTAGTTCTGTGGCCTGCTAAGTCGTGTGACAGTCTTAGCCAAGTCTGTCCTGTGTCACGCGACAGAACTGGCCACTGTGCAGCTGTTCAGATTGTGGTTAAGGGCAGTCCCTTGATCAAGTATATTTGGTTGATTTTTGTACCTTGTTAGTTTCTGAGTGTGTGTGTATGTTATTTTCCGTTTATCATCCATTTTCAAATAAAAGAAGAAAATAAAAAAATGGATTCAAAATTATTTTTTCGCAAATAAAGGAATTTAGTCACCCTCACACTACGTCACTAGATTTAGAGCCATTTGGTGCGATTGACGGCATCGCGGACGGTGATGTATGTCGCCTACGCTCGAGCGCCTAAAATCAATCCTATCCTCCTAGTTGATCATAGGTGGAGCCACACTTTTTCAGCTTACCCAATGGTTGGTTTTGGACACAACATTTTTAATTATACTAAAATGAGTTGTTTTCGAAATTTATAATAGGATATACATACCTATCCAAAAACCTAGCACGTGTGGGCATGTTGCCAATGCAACATGGTTTCACGTATGGACATGTCGCTCTCTTGACATGTTCTAACGAGAGATCATGCCGCAATGTCACCGTGCACCGACGAGAGGTCATGCCGGATTTTTCCTTGAAATCCTTCAAGAATACCCGTCATGCTGCCCAAATTTCCCCAGAAATTGGGATTGCTCGTCCGTCCCATAAATGCTTCGGTTTTATTTAGGTATTATTGTCTATTATTAATTTTTAACCAATGCATTTGGTATATTTCTGAATGGTGCGTCTCTAGGTTCCCCCGAGGTTTAGAATGCGAAAATAAAGGCTTATCCTTTTCCAACCTTTCTTAGGACTTAAAAGCCATCAATTTCTACTTGAACATAAATAAGATGCTTGCACGAGTCCTTTCCTTTCTTCTCCCTCTCCCATACCTTCTAAAGAGTCTCTTCCTTATCAACCCTATTTTACCCTGCAGTTACGGCGAGTTGGATTCGTGCTTCCGTCCCGGGTGCCCGTTTAGTTCGTATTGCCGAGGCAGTCCAAGAATTTTCTGGGGTTTCGTTTGATTCAGATTCAGAAATGTCAGGAAGTGATGATGTTTTCTCTACTCAGTTTGTTGGTGGTTCTGCTGCTATAGGTCAGTCGGGTCTGAATGATATGTCTATGGAGGAGATGAGAGCTACTTTGGAGGCCGCTCTAGCTCGCGAGCGTGAGTCTCATTTGCTTGCCCAGACCCTAAGGCTTGGGAGGAAGAAGCGTATGCTCGCTTTGTTGAGTCTATGCGTGCCCGTGGGATTGCGGTGCTTCGCCGGGATGACGGTTCTTATGAGGAGATTACTGAAGACAGTAACGCTGGGATTGGATCTGCTTCTCCCCTTCTCCAACCTGTTTATCACTCCTCACCTCAACCCACTTATCATGCCATGACTCCTCCCCTTAATTACGCTCCTCACCCTGTTCGCATGCCAGTGCAAGAGATGGCCATGAATGCACAAGGAAGGACTCCTCCTCCCGTCTCTCAAGTCCAAAGTCAAGGTGCTCAAGGTGGAGTCGGCAAGATTGGTAGCCAGAAGCCAAACTTCTTCGATTTAACTTCTTCTCCAGCTCCTAATACCTCAATGCCTCCGGGTCAGTATGGGTTTCAGTTTCAAGGGGGTTATTCTCAGCCTCAGGACAATGTTTATCAGAATAGTCTTCAGTATGGACAGTTTCGTCAGCAACAAGGTTTGAATGGTGCTTTTCAGGGTTCGCAGCGGCAGGCAACTACGCAGCATCAGAGTAGCCAGTATCGTTTGTCGGGTAGCCAGGTTTGCCAAGACTGATTCCCACAGTATTCTCATAACCAGTCTCAGTTTCAAGGTGGTTTCTCCCATCCTGTGGTATGTTCCCCTCTTACTCAGCATTTGTACGGTTCTACCTCTTACTCGGCTCCTTGTGTGAATGCCAGGGTTTTATCTCAAAGTCAGTTTGGGTATCAGTCAGCTCAACTGGGTCCTCAACAGCCTAATATTCAGAATTTGGGGCAGTTTAATGGGTATGATCTGTATGGAAATAGGGTGCCAAGTTCTGTGAGTTTGTTAGATAGCAGCATAAATGTTCCTAGTACCTTTGGCCTTCCTCCAGCTGCTTTGCCTGTTAGGCATGTTCCAGAAGTTCCGTCTGTTTTTCCGGTACCCTCTTCAACTATTGCTCCTGCCATTCCTCAGCTTCCCGGGATGACTCCAGAGGTGACTGCGTTGTTGAAACAAATGCAGCAGCAGATCGACAAATTGATAGTAGGGTCCAGTGGTCTCAAGGTAGTTGATCCAGGTCAGGTGACACCCCTCCCACATAAATTCAAAATGCCTAAAATGGAGTTTGATGGTACAGCATGTCCGAAGACTCATATTGATACTTATGTAATGACAATGGGAGCGATGGGTTGTACTCCTGAATTCATGGCTTCGCATTTCCATCTTACCCTTAAGGGCCCAGTACTTACATGGTTCCTCGCCTTGAAGCAAGAGAGTCGTTCTACTTGGAGCCATATTACCCAAGTCTTTCTTGAGAAGTATAGGGGAAATCTTGAATGGCGCACGACTAGAGATGATTTGGTTGGTACCATTCAAAAGAGTGATGAATCGATCACTGAATTTTATAAAAGGTGGAACGCTAAGCTAAATGAGTTATCCGAGCCGATTCCTTTACAAGACCAAAAGGACATTTTCTTGTCTTGTGTGAATCTGGCTTTGCGTGAAGCTATTGGGAATGGATGGTACCCCGACTTTAGAGAGATGGTAGGGATGGGTGCCCGAAGTGAGAATAAACTTTTTAACCTTGCCCCGAGTACCAATTCTAGTGGTAGCAGTGGAGGTGGAGGATACTGGTATAGAGCAGCTAACCCAGTTTCCTCAATGGCTCCAAAAGGGAAGGAGGTGACCAAAGATAGTAGTGTCAACAACTTGCAAGGTGGAAATAGCAGTGGGCAGAATGGCGGAAAGTTCCAACCTCGACAGCAACAAAAATTTGATGATTTGGGTATGACTACCGAGGAGGTCTTTAATGGTTTGATCAGGACTGGAATGATTAAGCCGCTAGATAACTACAATCCTCTCAATCTTAACCCCAACCTTGATAAAAGCAAGTACTGTAGATTTCACCAATATCCTGGGCATACTACCAACACTTGTTTCACGCTCAAGAGAATCATTCAGGGATTGGTTGATGAAAAGAAGATTGAGAAATCTCCTCGTCCGAACATTGTCAAGAACCCTCTGCCTAACAATGGTGTGAATTTGATTGATTTTGGCAGTGGCTATTTTGTGAACATGCTAGAATTTGGTGAGTCTGTAGGTGACAACTGTAGTGATTATTGTAAGTCCAAGGAAGTCATTTCTGATGTAACCAGTATTGTTGATGAAATGAAAGACAATTTCTGTTATGTTTTATACCTCGATGATTTGCGTGAGTTAAATAATTCTGTAGATTATGATGAGTATGAGGAGCAGTTGGTTATCAATGCTATTTCTTCTGTAGTTTCGAAAGATTCTCCACTCTCTTTGGAAGAACTCAAGGTGGCAGCTAGTTTAGAAGCACCTTTGTCAGTAAATCAGATAAGGCAAGCAACTTGGCCTTACAGTACTCGTTCGGCTCCATTGACATTGGCTGAGCTTAAGGAGGCCAGCAAAAGCTTTGTGGATGAAGATGATAAGGAAGTCAATTTGCTTACCAGGTCAGGCAGAATGTTGGGTACAGATGGTGCTGGACCGTTTGGAAAAAACAAGGGAATTGCAGTTTCAAATCCTCAGGTTTCACGAAATCCGTACAGGGTGGCCGGAGAGGAGTTACTTGAAGATGATCCAATTTTGGCTCAGTTAAAGAAAACTCAGGCAGACATTTCTTTGTGGTCGCTGCTCACTTCGTCTTATCCCCATGGTATGTCTCAGCCAGCAGTAGTGGCACAATATCCATATCTCCCTGTCCAGACTGGATTTGGCGAAGGTCCGCACCTCGATCACCCCTGAGTTGTCTAACAATCTCCAGCAATGTACCTGAGCAGACTCCGATGTATCCACAGAAATAATGGGTCGACAGGGTAAGCAGTATAGATATATCCAGAGATGTAGAAAGATCGAACAGCTCAGAACTGGATAGACGCAATCTGGCCATTCGGGTCAAATCTATAATCCTATCATCAAGAATCATGGGTGCTACCTGATCTGCTGGTAAGCTCAAGAAGTCTGATAACTGCTCCGTAATCGACCGTCCGTCCCGTGGAAATGCTATGGTCTTCGTCTCACTCAGGCCTGTCAATGCTCTGAAATCTTCCATTGTCGGCGTCAAATCATTGTACGACAAGGTGAACACATGTCGCTCCGCATCCCAAAAGCATGAAGCAGCTTGGAGCAGATCCCAATCAATCCTCCAATCTTTCAAAGACCAAATGCATGGCATGCTATATCTCTTATCAATGAGTTTCCTATGTTGCTTTTGGTGAAATCGCAAAATTTCAATGAAGTCTTGGTGAAATTGATATGCCCGGGAAGCTACCTCTCTGTTGTAATGCTCTATTGCGATCGAAAGTTTCAATCTTTGTCAAAGAAGTCGCTTATCACTCAAACTGGGGCTGCTGGGATTCTTATCTTGAAAAGGCAGTGTCTTCAAATGAATTCGGAGTTGGGTTAAAAAGGCCTGTTACGAGCTTCCTTTAGTCGTGCGACATAATTTGCCATGCTGGCAGGGCATGTCGGGCGACACATCTGGCCAACATCAGACATCAGCAAGGTTGCTGCAAGCCTGCCTTCCCAGGGCACTCCCCGACTCGCTGTTGCTGCAATACACCTCCCATACACACATACTCTCATATATTCATCCCATATACCAAAATGTAAATGAACGGGAGAGGATTCACTCCACCACATACATCCCTATACACACTCACCCGATACAGATTCAACACATCATTTTATGTACAAATCCGATAAAGTCGATCATCTAATACAATCATCATCTTTCCTTCCTCTTCATACAATCATCATCCCATTTTTTTTAAAGCGGATGGACTCGTGCAATCAAGCTAACAAATAACCAAGTTTAATCTTGTACATAATGTGCTAACAAAGTAGCGTAGTCAAATAAAGTGCCTGGAGTGTTGTGTTCCCCCCCCCCCCCGCGCAGGGTACAATAATCATTTGAGCACAATCGAATCAAGAGGACTGTCCCTCAATCAAAATCTGGACAAAGAGTTCAAATCCTGCAGGTGGCATATTCTGTTGTTATCATCTTCATCAGTCTCATCATCTTCGAATTCATCAGCATCATTTGAAAAAGCTTCAGCTGCCTCAATCTCCAAGCAATAATGCTCATCAGCCTCAGCGTCATCAAAAGACCGTGTTGGATGGCGAATCCTCATCAAATGCCCGTGTTGGACGGCAAATCATCATCATCAGTCGAAGTCTCAGCCCTTCCGGCAGCTACAGGTAAGCACAGCGAAGGTATGAAATCATATCTCAGTCAATTACTTTTCTAAAAGCATCAATATTTTCTTTGGGTGACTCCCCCTCCAGTCAAGTCTCGGGTGACTCCCCCTCCAGTCAAATCTCGGGTGACTCCCCCTCCAGTCAAATTCCGGGCAACTTCCCCCCCAATAGTCACTTCTTCAAACTATGATCCGACTTGATTCCCTCCTAGGGATACGTAGGAATCCTTTCCCAAAAAGGTCCAGCCATCCAACCTCATCAGTCATTTTTTCCTCCATCTGCCATATTCCCAGCAGGTCCGGCAATTTGACCACTCTGGTCTATCTTTCCCACCAGCCGCTCATTAGGCTTGGGATCCTTCTTATCGACAACCTCACTTCTTCCATAAGTGACGTTGCCGAGGGGCTCTGTGAGTACCCCAATCCAATTCGCGACCCTTTATAAATGCCTTTTAATATAATAACACTAGGGCGTTTTGGTAAATTTTTGGTCCATTTCGAGACTTCCAAAATCTTTTTATAAGTTTCTTGCGAAAGAATTATTAAGTCTTTTTTCCATGCAAAAGGACCTATAGAGAATTATTCATTTTGGACCTAGGAGGAATTATCCCGGAATGTTCCAGAACAGGTTGATTGGCGCCAGAAACGGTTATTGGCTTGTCTCGTCGTGCGACACAACGAGCCATGGAAAGCACAAGCGTTAAGTCGTGCGACGCAACTAGCCACTCTCCAGCAGGTTATAAATAAGACCCTCCCCCTCTCATTTCTGGATCCCTTTTCGACCTATTGTTACTCTGCCCAAATATTGGCGTAACACACACAGCAAAACACACACAATCCCCTCTCTCTCACATACAACTCTATCCCTTTCTCTCTCAATTCAATCCCATTCATACACCATCACCTAGATCCTTAATCCACCATCCTTCCTAAGCTCAATCCGGTCCTGTAGCTGATAATTGAAGGTCCTTATACCTGACTTGGTATAAGGATTGTGGATCTACAAGGGTAACAAACTCCCTCCCTCCTTCTCTCTCATATATTTTCTCTTTTCATAATTCATGCGATTTCTATTCATTTGATTTGATAATTAGGCTCCATCTGCTCTAATTGTTAAGTTACAATCGCAATCTCTCCGTTTACGTTACTTTGTTTGGTATTATTTCATGTTTATGGGTTAATTTTGGTGTAATTGTGGTTGTTCATCGAGGGAGTGTGGATTACCCCATATCCACACCCCCTTGATCGATTGGATGTTGATTCATGTGTTTTCTGAAGTGAATTGCTGATATAATTCGATCTGGATAGATCTCAGTTCATTCTGCGTTTCAATCTGTAAGGTTTCTGCATATTGGCGTCCTGTGCCACGCGACACAACCTGCCAGGCTGAGTCCTGTGTCACGCGACACAACTAGCCAAGCAGATCCTGTGTCACGCGACACATCTTGCCACTCTGCAGAAATCCCTTTCCAATTGTAATCTGTTCTTAGTTGTGTAACTGGGATGTGACCCCCCTTTGTACCAAGTGGTTCACGAGTTGTATCTATCTCATTTTATCAATAAAATACATTTATCACGTTTCTCGTCTTACACGTTTGCACACACTTATGAATACATTGGATGTTTGTTGTTGAAAGACTCGTTTACGAGGCGTGTTGGGTGAACTCTCGGTTCTTCCCAACACGTAACCTGACCCCCGAACCCTTTCTCTGATTTCAAAAGGTTTTTCAAAGTGTACCTCTTAAAACATGGCATGGCGACTCCCTTTCATTCACTTTTACATATCTCCCGTCCTATTTTCCAAAACCATAAAACTTAATAAATTTTTCATACGGGGTATGTTCATAGTTAGCGATATGGGTACTCCAGATATGTTTTTTTGTGAGGAGCCCCCGAGTTGGGAAATGGGTGGTTGCTCCTCGCACTTCAGATGAGTGTTGGTGGAGCTTAGTTGAGATAAATATTATAAGCTTGAGATTAGCTGGGTCTTCATGTAATTTTTCCATTTAGACCCTTTTGTATGAAATTTAAAGGGAATATTTTTTCAATTTGTGCAGGTTGTCAAACCGGCCATATTTTGGCAAAATGAATGTGACTTGTTTCGTTTTTTTAATTTTCTTTTGCTCTTTGATGTCAATTTGCGCAACTTGGTTCCATTACCAGGAAGGAGAAGAAGGTTGCCGGATATCCCACTCCACCGACGACATTCAACCAAGGAAAGATGAAGCAGTTTATGTCAACTTCCATCTCTGATTTTTGGAAGGGACAGTGGTAAAGTAAGAAGACCTAGAGAAAGAAAGGGGAAACCAATCATCTAGTCATTAGCGAATTGACCATTCTCAGTCAGTCGGGCCTCGTGACATTAAGCGATAACCCCCAAGACTCAAACCTCGATGTCGCTCAAATGAGTCAAAATGGAATCGAACGAAATCGCTAATGGTACAATTGGGAAATCGCAAACAAATATTGAAAGACTGAAAATCATTTGGAAACTGCAAGCAGAAGGAAATCGCACCGTAATTTATCATCTCCCCGGCAAATGAAATCGCAAGAAAAAATGAAATCGCAAAAAAAATGAAATCGCAAGAAAAATTGAAATCGCAAGAATAAATGAAATCGCAAATTGAATGAAGTCGCAAATCGAAGGAAATCGCTAAAGAAAGAAATCGCATTTGAAGGAAATTGGAAGAGGGAAAGAGCTTACAGAAGAAATAGCCAAAGCGCGAGCTCGCCGGAGTGCGGAGCGGATGGAGGCCATCGGAAAGCTTGGAAATTGGGAGGGAGCGAAATCAGAAATGGGATTCAAGTCGCGGACGGCGTCATGAAGCCGCCTCTTGAGCTCGAAGTCGCCGCTATTCCATGGAGGAGAAAGAAGAAAGTTGAAAAAGTAAAAAACAAAAGGACAATGCCATTATGCTTTCTTTGTGGTACATTAAAGGGGGACGTCCTCATCAGGCACTTGGCTTGTGGTTTGAAGCTAATGGCCGTTAAAATTTCGTTAAATCTTCAACAAAATTCGTCAAAGCTCCGTTCAACTCAGTCAGGTCGTCACTTTCCGTCTCTTTAACTCTTACTAAATATCTTTACACGGGCTCATTATTTGATAAAATGATTGCATGCTTAATCCTTTCGTTAAATAGTACGGCTAAATGCACCCCCACTTCAATGTCTATTTAATGGACTAATTTGACTTAATTAGAGAATTTGCTACTTCCCCATTTATGGAACTATACTTGTTTTGCTCCTTTACAAAAATACAGTGGGTGATAACATTTGAAACTTAATATTTTTATAATTACCTCCTTAAATATTAACCGTAAAAGGTGTGCTCTGGCCTTATAAAAATATGTTATACACCATTCATCATAATATTGATGTCCATCAGTTGAATTGTCATATCTATTTATATTAATAATACATGGTACATGTGATACGGTTGGGTATGCTCTTGAAATGTTTGATACGACATGGAAATTTGTGCCCATATTACGTTTGGTATAGATCAATATCATTATGCTCATCAAAAAGTGAAATGTGATATGAAAATATTTGTTGTCAAAAAAAGAAACAGACTTTATTTGTTCCACTTGAATGTCAATAGAAAGGTCGTTCTTAGTAAAGTTAATAGTACATTGTCATACTAGTGTACACTTCTTGCTCGCTCACAAAAAAGGAAATGATTGTTTAAATTAGTGCCTTGCCACTTTCTTGAACATTAAAGGTGGATATCATGTATCCTACTGTCTCAGAAGAGAAAGGAAATTCGATAAATTGGAAATTTATGGCTACTAATATGAATTATATGGTACCTAGTATATTATTTTCTATCTAGATTGACTGAATGTAATATCGATGTGAGTATACTTCGAGCGAATATTGAAATTATACTTGATTTATTTGGTTAATTAGATAAATTGTTAATAGAGCGTATAGTATAAAAACATCTTGATCGAAAAAAATAAAAATAAAAATTGTGACAATAGAAAATTATTATTGTTCAATGAAATGAAACGTTTAAATTTTTGGCTATTTGTTTATATGTTTATATAATTGATATATTGTGGAAATATACGTTAATATGACAAGTGAAAAAGAGAAGTGTTTCAATCTAGGGGTTATCAATATCAACTCATTGCTTGTTTGAAATTTAGAAATATTAAACATTGAAAATTATGTGATGTTATCATATGCTTGGAATAAATAGCATAGCCTCATTAATTTTAGTATACATGTGTTTCACTTATCTCCTTATGTTATTGCATAATATGTCAAATAAAGATGGAAAAGACTATATTTGATTTACAAATTACTACCTCTCATATCTTGTAGGTACTGTGTTAGAAGCAAAGAACTGGACAAGGTGCTCGCATCCTGAACTGCGTAATGGGCTCGCATCCTGAACTACGTAAATGAACATGAAGGACCTGGAAAAATTCCAAGGACTCCTCATGGCGAGTTGCCATTCAAAAATCACCTCGTTGGAAAACAAAACCCTGGCTTAATTATACCAGGTACATCACTTCAAGACGCCTTCATTAGCGGCTTGACAAAGTGATAGTAACATGATGAGCTTGGGTAAGTCCTGAGCAAAATGCATGGCGAGTTGCTATTTAAACGACAAACTCGTATGAAAAAATCAAAAACCTGGTTTCAAGGCACCAGGTCTGGAATGCTGGGAATATGCCCAGCCACGTCTCCACGCGAGATGCAAAATGGAATGTTGGGAATATGCCCAACCATGTCTCCACGCGAGATGCAAAATGGAATGTTGGGAATATGCCCAACCACGTCTCCACGCGAGATGCTAAATGGAATGCTGGGAATACGCCCAGCCATATCTCCACGCGAGATGAAACGAAAATGAAAATAAAATGGAATGCTCGGAGAACGTCAAGTAATATCTCTATGCGAAATTAATGAAAGCGAAATGGAAATAAAAAGGGAAAGTATTTGGCGAAATGCCATATTTTAATGAAAAAAGGATTGACGAAATGTCATATTTTAATGAAAAAATGTTTAGCGAAATGCCATAATTCAATGAAAAATATTAGGCGAAATGCCATATTTTAAACGAAAAAAAATTAGCGAAGCGCCATATTTTAATTGAAAAAGGTTTGGCGAATTTTCATGTCTCAAACGGAAAAAATTTGGCGACATGCCATGTTTTAAATAGGAAAAAATTAGCGAAACGCCACATTTTAAAAGAAGAAAACTAGGCGAGATGCCATATTTTCTAATGAAAAGGAGGCAAGATGTCACTCTAACAACTCGCGTATTGGCACAAAAGAGTCATGAAAAAGGGTAATACTAAAAAGGGTAATACTGACATATTTTCTAGCTAGGCTGTCTAAAGACAAGCCCCACTCCTTCCTTTGAAGGGGGAATAAAGGGTACACACCCAACCAAAAACAAATTTGCTGAAATTTTTAGAACCCGCTAAAACAAACTTGGTATCTGCAAAGTCAAGTTGCGCAAATTGACATCAAAGAGCAAAAAAAAAAAAAAATTCAAAAAAGCGAAACAAGTCACATTCATTTTGCCAAAATATGGCTGGTTGTCAACTTGCACAAATTGAAAAAATATTTCCTTCAAATTTCATACAAAAGGGTCTAAATAACAAAATTACATGAAGACCCAACTAATCTCAAGCTTATAATATTTATCTCAACTAAGCTCCACCAAAACTCGTATGAAATGCAAGGAACAATCACCCATTTACCAACTCAGGGGCTTCTCACAAAAAAAACATATTTGGAGTACCCATATCGCCAACTCATGACTGCAGCTCAAGATTAAAGGAAATTATTTATACCACCGTATATGTTATCTCGACCAAATGATAATGTACCTTACATGAAGTACTGGGAGCAATTTGCTTTCTTCCCACTCGGGGCTTCATCCGCCAAAGACTAATTATATGAAAATTTCTCAACAAAAACACCCTGAACTGCTTAACAGGCTCGCATCCTGAACTGCTTAGCGATCGAAATGAAACACGGAAAAGTGATCTATGAAAGACTTCTATTATTATAAAGTAAGAGGATCAACTCAAAATGGTCAAAATCTTATTTTTATCTTATCTACCCCTTACTCGCTCATAAATAACCGAGCTAAGGAGTCGGGGGCTACTGATGTGACCATAGAAAATTCTACGAAAATTATAATGTGTCTAGGGGACAAAATGGACCTAACGAATATATGAAAAATATCCAATATTATGGGGATGGAATGATCATAATATGGAGTCCCAAATGAGCTGAAATGGGTTTATGGCAAAAGCCCATCCACACTTAGTATAAAATGAAGTTTTTTCATCTGGGCAAAGGGGGACTCAGGTTCATTCTCTCTCTATCTCTTCCTCCCAAAACCCTAAACTCTCACTCTCTAAATGTTCAATATATGTATTCTCAAAGTACGGTTTAATGATTTTCACATCGGATGGTTTTGGGGGGAAAGACCCCCACCCCTAACGGTGCTTTATTTTATAGATATCTATGGGGAGTCTAGCATGGCTATCCCTTCATATTGGAAGGTTCCTATCGTCATTTTTATGGTGACATACCATTTTTGAAACCTAACTTTATTTATTGCATATAAACTTCCTTCTGTGTCTTCTTCTGTTTCTGTTGAAGAGGATGTTTCTGTGTCCGTATTTTCTCTGGTTTTTATTATTATTCCTTTGTCTTTTCCAAAAGGGTTTTGAAAGAAGAATTCATCTGTGTCATTGAACCAGAGTATTTTGAAAATAATTCCAATTGGCATCCTTACCAAATTTCACAATGCCTCCTTCCAGAAACCCACAATTATCTACCTGACAATTTTACCAAATCCCAATTTTTTTTATGAGAAAATTTTGATTCAAACAAAATCAGCCACCTTCCAATACTCGACCGATCATCTAGACACGTCCAAAGTCAGATATTGTAAGGTCCAGATTGTTCCTCCTCCTACAAAACCTCCAATTTTCATCCCTGATAAATCACCAAAAATAGAAAACAAATTTACAGTTCTTGCAACTTTGCCACAACCATCTTCATCCTCAATAGGATTCCCTTTAGGGACATCATCACAAAAGACTTACAAAACATCTCTCAAAGAAGAATGTCCCCAACCATCAAGCCCAAATTCAATGAAAAATATTAGGCGAAATGCCATATTTTAAACGAAAAAAAATTAGCGAAGCGCCATATTTTAATTGAAAAAGGTTTGGCGAATTTTCATGTCTCAAACGGAAAAAATTTGGCGACATGCCATGTTTTAAATAGGAAAAAATTAGCGAAACGCCACATTTTAAAAGAAGAAAACTAGGCGAGATGCCATATTTTCTAATGAAAAGGAGGCAAGATGCCACTCTAACAACTCGCGTATTGGCACAAAAGAGTCATGAAAAAGGGTAATACTAAAAAGGGTAATACTGACATATTTTCTAGCTAGGCTGTCTAAAGACAAGCCCCACTCCTTCCTTTGAAGGGGGAATAAAGGGTACACACCCAACCAAAAACAAATTTGCTGAAATTTTTAGAACCCGCTAAAACAAACTTGGTATCTGCAAAGTCAAGTTGCGCAAATTGACATCAAAGAGCAAAAAAAAGTAAAAAAAAATTCAAAAAAGCGAAACAAGTCACATTCATTTTGCCAAAATATGGCTGGTTGTCAACTTGCACAAATTGAAAAAATATTTCCTTCAAATTTCATACAAAAGGGTCTAAATAACAAAATTACATGAAGACCCAACTAATCTCAAGCTTATAATATTTATCTCAACTAAGCTCCACCAAAACTCGTATGAAATGCAAGGAACAATCACCCATTTACCAACTCAGGGGCTTCTCACAAAAAAACATATTTGGAGTACCCATATCGCCAACTCATGACTGCAGCTCAAGATTAAAGGAAATTATTTATACCACCGTATATGTTATCTCGACCAAATGATAATGTACCTTACATGAAGTACTGGGAGCAATTTGCTTTCTTCCCACTCGGGGCTTCATCCGCCAAAGACTAATTATATGAAAATTTCTCAACAAAAACACCCTGAACTGCTTAACAGGCTCGCATCCTGAACTGCTTAGCGATCGAAATGAAACACGGAAAAGTGATCTATGAAAGACTTCTATTATTATAAAGTAAGAGGATCAACTCAAAATGGTCAAAATCTTATTTTTATCTTATCTACCCCTTACTCGCTCATAAATAACCGAGCTAAGGAGTCGGGGGCTACTGATGTGACCATAGAAAATTCTACGAAAATTATAATGTGTCTAGGGGACAAAATGGACCTAACGAATATATGAAAAATATCCAATATATATATATATGTATATAGATATACATATATATATGTATATATACATATATATATATATATATATGTATATATACATATATATATATATATATGTATGTATATACATATAAGTTGTTTGTAGTATTAGTGAAATTTATTTGGATTTGAAGTAAATGAAATAATAAGGAATATTCTAAAAATATTTTTATTTGTTGCAAAATTTGAAGCATGTTGTTGGAGAGGGTGAAAAATATTTAGTGATGAAATTACACCATTTTAGAGTTTTAGTGCAATTTCTACACCAAACTGTTAGAGATTTTCTAAGTATTACTCCATCCGTCTCAAAATAATGTTTCCCTTTTTTTTTATCGTTAATACGAAGAAACTTTGAGCAATAACTAAAGGATAATTTAATTATTATAATATAAATTTAAACTTGTTTTTAATACACTGTTATGAATATTAACAATAATAAGTTTTATTTTTTATTAGAATAATTAAATGGACCTAAATTTAGTGTTCAAAATACATATATATATATATATATATATATATATATATATATATATATAAATGTTGAAGTGAATAAATCACTTCTGTCATTTTCTCTCCAAAACTCTCCCCAGAAAAAAAATGGCCTAATACATTTCTCAAGCCCTCTTTATATCAATGATAGTGACCACGTATATTCTCTCAATTTTTCTTTATAGTGTAATAAATAAATAAATCATGACACCACAAGTACACCTATAATCTATAGTATAAATGGCAACTGTCCACCTCAGGCATGAACAGTATAATGAATAGTGCCAAATTAATTTTTCCCATTTTACCCTCACTAAGTTGTCCCTTTCCCATTTTGCCCCTTTTTTTTAAATAAAAATAATTTTTTTAAATAAAAAAAATAATAAAAAATAAAAAAATAACACATGTCCTCGAACACGGGCTTTTACTAGTTATAAAATAAAAAACTAAACTCCATCTTTCATAAGTTAGTTTTTATAAATACAAAATTTAAAAATTAAAATTAAAAAATAAAGCATCAAGAAAATAACAAACATAATTAAATTATAAAAAGAACAAAAATAGAAATAAAGTTGAACATGCAACAACAACAACAACAACAGAGCTCTATTTTTAAGTTATAATCCGAATTTTTTCTCAAATAATCACTTTTTACTTTTTTATTTACCAAAATAACTTACTGTTCAAACTATTGCCCAGAATGTCCATTTTTTTGAAACTCTCTACACCGTGTAGCGAGTTTGACTAGGGTTGGTCAAACTCGCTACACCGTGTAGCGAGTTTAGGGTAATTAAGTTTGACGGTTGGAAATTTAATTAGGGCAATTAATTAATCATAACTCGCTACACGGTGTAGCGAGTTTGACCAACCCTAGTCAAACTCGCTACACGGTGTAGCGAGTTATTTAATACCCTTTTCCCCTACCAGTTTACGTCTTCATTCAAAGGAAACAAAAAAAAAAAACCTAAACTTCAGTTCATCCGTCGAGGAGAAGAAGGGAAGAAGAAGAAGAACAACCAACCAACCAACCAAGGAATTTGCCAAGTGAATTCAACCTTTTTTTTAAATTGTAAGTTCAAATTTCTGTATTGTATTGAATTTTAACTTTGATTTCATTATTTATTTACTTACAATTTAGGATTTTTTTTTTATTTTTTCTATGAAGTTGAATTCCTTTCACAACTATATAGAGGAATTAGAGCCTGTTCTTGAGCCCTTGATTCGTCGAGTTGTATGTATAATCGACACACTATCCCCTTTCTTTACATTTCGTATCATTTTTATATTTTTATTTATTGATTTGATACTGTAATCTAAGGTTTTTCTTGCTAGTTAACCTTGTTAAAGCAAGTGTAAGCTGAGTAATTTTTTATAGAAAATTGATTCACTAATTAACAAATTGTTGTAGTATTTAAATATAGTGACTAGGTTTAATTTAATTACATGTTTATATGCTTAGTTTTATACTTTATATACCTTCCTCCGTCTCAAAAATGGTAGAACTATATTAGTTTACTTGCAATTTAGGATTTTTGTGGATTATTTTTTTTGATGACATTGTAGAAATATATAATTAGTTTACTTGCAATTTAGGATTTATATACCTTCCTCCGTCTAAAAAATGATTCACTAATTAACAAATTTTTTATAGAAAATTATTAATTAATTTTCTTATGTAGAATGATTTTTTTTGTCCGTCCTTATATAAAATGACTTTTAAGTAATAAAAAAGTAATAATAATGATTATTAATTACTGAAAAAAAGACTTAATTAATAATACTTGTTAAAATAATACACAATTATAATATTAACAATTGTATAATTAGTGTGAATACTAAAAACAACAAAATAAATTAAACTTCTTAGAAATATTAATATACCTATAACAACATCCCAAAATCTCATTTACTTATACCCCAAATCCTAAATCAGATAGATCTACCCCAAACCCTTAAAATAAGATAACGTGTTGTTGATGATGGGATGGGGTGCCAAACAACAACCTAAATATTTCAAAACAAACAATTAGATGAAAGTATTAATGTTCATTGCAAATTCACTAATTAATATATCATACCTTCTGAAGTATCAGAACAGAACCAACATATATATCTTTTCCAAATTCACTCTCAGTCACTTTGTGATGAATGGAAGCTTCAATGGTATCCGTAGGATCCTAATAATTTTATCTCAGTTAGTAACTCAAAACACATTTCACCCATGATAGAAAGCATACTGAGCTCATATCCTAACCTTTAAAGTCACCCAGAGATCACCAAACTCATTTCGTTTGCAAGACTTGATAACAACAACAACCTAATAGAACATACATAAATGTAAAAAATCAATGTTAATTTACACACATTTAA
Organism: Adenophora triphylla var. japonica; assembly: GCA_022495995.1. Taxonomy (NCBI): domain Eukaryota; kingdom Viridiplantae; phylum Streptophyta; class Magnoliopsida; order Asterales; family Campanulaceae; genus Adenophora; species Adenophora triphylla. Next base: position 70,026 of record JAFEMH010003744.1, read on the forward strand.
CTATAATTAATCTTGATATTATACCTGATCCACCCTGTCAATAGTATGACATTTCTTCTTGATAGAGTTTAACGGATAATATGTACCCTCTTCAGTCAAAAATTCCATTGCAGAGAGCCAAGGACTGTCTTGGAAAGCTTCATCCTTCACCGGATCTTCAATCGCTCTCCGTATATATTCCTGGGTTGCGATTGGTGTTTGTTGTGAAGAGAAGTTCTCACGGTCGTAATTTCTCTGACGCATGGCAGACTGTACGGCACCGGCGGGACCAGGAATAACACGCGATGAAGAGGAGCCTTCACCGCGAAAAAAAAACCCGCTGCTCGTTAGGATCCATTTTTTTTTGTTTAATAGAATTTGGATTGAGAAGATTGAGTGAGGGTTGCTAGGAGGATACGAGAGAGAATGAATGAACGAGGAAGGAGAGGAAGAAGAGAAATGAATTTGGAAAGCTGAGGGGTGGTATTTATTAAACTTAAACTCGCTACACCGTGTAGCGAGTTTGACTAGGGTTGGTCAAACTCGCTACACCGTGTAGCGAGTTATGGTTAATTAATTGCCCTAATTAAATTCCCAACCGTCAAACTTAATTACCCTAAACTCGCTACACGGTGTAGCGAGTTTGACCAACCCTAGTCAAACTCGCTACACGGTGTAGGGAGTTTCAAAAAAATGAACATTCTGAGCAATAGTTTGAACAATAAGTTATTTTGGTAAATAAAAAAGTAAAAAGTGATTATTTGAGAAAAAATTCTTATAATCCTGGTCGCAATTGCCACGTTAAATAAACCAAACTCATTTACATAGATCTAGAAATAAAGTTGAACATGCAACAACAACAACAACAGAGCTCTATTTTTAAGTTATAATCCTGGTGGCAATTGCCACGTTAAATAAACCAAACTCATTTACATAGATCGCTCCTATGCATGACATTTTTTTTCTTTCTAAATCCCTCTTTAAAAAATTATTAGCCTTTTTTTTATTGCAACATTCATCAGTTAAAATATAAATGTTAATTTTTTCAAAATATATGAAAAGTTATACCTCATCAATCTCAAAATAATGTTAATTTTTTATTTTATAATTTTAAAGGATAAAAATAAATTTTATATTGTGAAATGCCTTCTTAATAATTAATAGTCTTTTTCATATTTTTGTTTTATATAGCAACACTCATCAACAACGAAAGTACTGTAAGAACATGAATTGCAAAATGTGTATACTTAATAAATATAAGTGACATGTAGACGTACATGTATAAATCATTATAATAATGTTATTGTAAAGTATAGAATATTAATTAAATGTGTAGAATTTCCGAGGTGGAAATTACCTATTTATGATGGGCAGAATGGTAATTTCACACCGCTTAATTGAAAGGGTGTAGTCTCTTGATGAGGTGCCATTGTTTTCCTATATATAGAGGCTTACCATCAGCCTAGAAAACACTACATCATTCTTATATACTCTCTCCATAATCTGAGTTTTAAGGAAGGCATTCATCATCAAGAAGATCTACATTCCCCTCCTTGATTTTCTTCTTCTTCTCTTCCTTCCTTTGCAAGAACAACATCAAGTAACAAGATGAACTCAACAGGTAACACGCTTTCGCCTTCATCTTCTTCTCTTACTTAATCTAGACTTGAGTGCTTTCGGGTTATTGGAATAGGAATGTTCCAACAATTGGTATCAGAGCCTCTCAAGTTTTGGATTAAGTTTGAATTGATATAGCATATATTTTGCTTTGCTTTGATTCTTAATCCTGTTGATATCATCATGTTATGATGTTATTTGAATGCTCTAATTTCGTTGCTAGAGTTTTATTATTCATTACTTGATTAAATTCTGAATATGGATTGAAGTTTACTCAAAAGGACATGATGGTTCATGCAAGATTATCCCATTGACACAACAGAGCGTTTTATGTCGCACAACCGTGTTGGATCTACTTGTGTATTCATGTCTTCGTTAAGCATTAATTTTGCTTACCATTCATCTTTTGTGTGAAGAAAAATTTTCTGTGAAAAGGGTCTTGCTCGGCCAATTATGAACAGGTGCCTTTTGGAAAAAACTGTGAATAGTGACTGCACGTGTAACGATCCTAAACCTAGGCACTATTTTAGCATCCTATTATATGCATTTTATATTATTGGTTGACTTTATGTGCTTATTTTATGTCTTTAATTGGTTGTGAAATAATTTTAAAGCTTTATGATTTAATTGGAAATAGGATAATGTATTTTGGGTGAAGCATAATAAGTGAAAATAAATAAAATATAAAATGTAGTCAAGGTGTGTTGGGTAAAGAATTAGAGTAGAGGGGTTAATTTTAATACCTTAAGCCTAGGAGGACTTAATTGATCTGTGGGGACCCCGACCCGGAACCTACACGTGTCCCGAGTTGGTGCGTCCCCAAACTAACCGAAAAACACTAAACTTTTTAAAACTTTACTTTGACTTTCCAACATGAACATGAATAACATAACATTTCAAAAGAACTCCACTCTACTCCACATCGGAGGAGGAGATAACTAACTTTGAAAATAGTTAACTGTTTAGTTACAAAAGATTTAAGGTTATGACGTAGAGTTTAAGGTTTATAATTACAAACTCCAAGAATGGAATTACCAAAATACAATTTATACGTCACCCTAAACATACCCTGACAATACCCCAAAAGATTACTCCAAACTCCTCTCCGTCCTTACTTGGGCGGTCCTCCTGTCTCGGGATCTAAAACAGTAAAGGGAGAGGGGTGAGAATAAATCTCAGCAAGCTATTATGGATGCAGCAATATGCCAAATAAATGCAACATATAACAAGTCGCACATAACACATTGGGAAAGCTATAAACACATTCCATTACCTTGGTTTACCTTTTCCCGTCTGAACAGTAGTCGTACAACATTGGGTATAATAATACTCCAATTACAGTGAGCTGCTTAAGCAATACTCACGTCTTATAAGACCCGTTTTTCAGGGAACCATATAAGACAGTAGCAACTCTGTAAGGCTTTTGGCTCAATACAGACGCTATAACCCCAACCTGTGGCCACAGGAGGGGACGGTCACAGATATAACATAATCCGATCACATTAGGTCACACTTCCATAATTGATCGTATTCTGTTATACCCCCAACGTCAGCTGACTTACGCATAATCAAGCACATAATAGATACTTGAATAAAATCCACAAAAGGGATAAACAATAGCTACATGGTAATATATACTCATGCCCAATCAATATCAAAGTGCAACAATCTATGAATACACTAAACAATATCAACAACAAGATATGTAACATCAAGTAAGGAAAAGAGGGATCATTAACCTACCCTACAAATTCCATATACAAGGATACAAGACCTAAGGGAAGGTTCAAGTTCAATTACTAAGTGGGAGTGTCCAATTATAAGTGGCCAACAACATGCTAAACGATCCTAGTTCAAATCAGGAAATATTGGTTCAGGGGCATGGGCGACCGCCCATACCACTTGGGCGACCGCCCAAGTGGATTGCCAAAGGGGAAGGGGTTTCTGCCCATATGGGCGACCGCACATATCAACATGGGCGACCGCCCAAAGGAACATTCAAGGGGAAGGGCGACCGCCCTTACCTCTTGGGCGACCGCCCAAGAGGGTTTCAAAGGGAACATAAAGCTACTGGACACATGGGCGGCCGCTCACGCCCCTTGGGCGACCGCCCAAGCGCCTGGATCACAATTTCTCAGATTTCTTAAGTCATTTTCTTACCATTTTCCTTTACCCTAGGTTCAAGAACAACCAAAGGAGTTTCATGCCTTTACCAAGTTCATCCTAAAATCGTGCAACCCCAAAATAGTTAACTCTAGATTATTTATTACTACTCTCATCATCCATTTCAACCTTCCAAATCATCTTCATCAACCCTAACTTCACAAGGTTCATTTTCTAAACATCCAATTCCCAATAAGGTTTCTAAGGTATGAAATCAACATTTCAAGAACAAGAATAACAAGAAATATTCATGAACATTCATGAGAAGAGAAGTCATAACAACTTACTTGGATTTTTAGAAGGAAATGTGGATCTTTCTAGTTAGATGAGTTCCCAAGATGATCCACCTTCAAATGTGCTCCTAGACTTGGTTTTGGATGAAGAAATGTTCTTGACTTCAAAGCTTCATGCTTGGGCTTCCATGGGAGCTCTCTAGTTTCTCTAGGTTGATATTTTGTGAAAATGAAGGAGAGGTATGGGAATGAAGGGGAAGGGGGCCGGGTAGGGAGTAAGGGAAATGGGGATGGGGAGACACTTGGCAATGAAGGAGGAAGTTTCAACAAATTGGCCCCCCATGGAATATCTACCTAGGCTTTCACTTCCATTCTAAATTTAAAATTAACTCCTTTATTTAATAAATTCATCCTACTCATTTAACCTCCCTACACTATTTATCATTTTCCCATTTTTATTATTATCCAAGTTTATTTATTTAATGTCCAATAAATTCTTATAAGATTCTAAATTTATTTCTCACCCAATTTATCCTAAATTTAGAATTTAAAGACATAATTAAACACATAAAGATAGCATAAATATTAAAAGCATATAATTTAATATTTAAAATGATTGCCTAGGGTTGGGGTCGTCACACTCACTCCCCCTTAAAGAAAATTCGACCCGAATTTTAAAAGGAAAACTTACTTGAATTTTCAAACAACCACGGGTATTTTGCTCTCATCTCCGACTCTAGCTCCCACGTCGCTTCCTCTACGGTGTGGTTCTTCCAAAGGACCTTCACTATAGGGATACTCTTAGACCTCAACTCCTTAGTTTGGAACTCTAGGACTCTCAAGGGTTCCTCGACATAAGACATGTCCGCTTGGACATCATCGGGAGGAGAACTCAAGATGTGGGAAGGATCATGACAATACTTCCTCAACATCGAAACATGGAAAACGTCATGAAGTAAGGAAAAAGACGGAGGCAACGCTAACCGATAAGCCAAATCCCCAATCTTCTCTAGAATTTCAAACGGACCAACGAACCTCGGAGACAATTTACCCTTATTACCAAACCTCTTGATTCCCGTCCTCGGAGAGACCTTCAAGAACACAAAGTCACCAACCCGAAATGATAAATCCCGTCTTCTATTGTCGGCGTAGCTTTTCTGTCGACTCTGAGCTGTCTTCAACCTATCTCGAATCACCTTGATCTTCTCCGTAGAATCTCGAACCAAATCCGGGGCCCCAAAGTCTCGCTTCACCAACCTCGTCCCAACACATCGGAGATCGACACTTCCTACCATACAAAGCTTCATACGGAGCCATCTCAATACCGGGATCGATAACTGTTATTGTAAGCAAACTCCACTAAAGGTAAATGATCCTCCCAAGATAACTGGAAATCCATCACACAAGCCCGTAACATATCCTCAAGTATCTGAATAGTTCTTTCGGACTGACCATCGGTTTGAGGATGAAACGCGGTACTAAAACACAACTTAGAACCCAAGGCTTCATGCAATGCTCTCCAAAATCTAGATGTAAATCTCGGATCTCGTCTGACACAATACTAACCTAACCCCGTGTAGTCTAACAATCTCTTTCATATACAATCGAGCTAACTTCTCTAACGAAAACTTGGTTGATACCGGAAGAAAATGAGCCGACTTTGTCAATCTATCCACACAACCCAAATAGCATCCATCTTCTTCGCGGTGAGAGGCAAACCCGAAACAAAATCCATCGAAATTCCTTCCCATTTCCATTCCGGAATATCCAATGGTTGAAGTAGTCCCGCCGGTCTTTGATGTTCTGCCTTAATCTGTTGACACGTCAAACACTTAGATACATAATCCGCTATTTCCCTTTTCATTCCATTCCACCAATATCCACGCTTCAAGTCTTGATACATTTTGGTACTCCCCGGATGAATCGCAAACTTGGACTTATGGCCATCCTCTAAAACACGCTTCTTGATTTCCGGCGATGACGGAACGCAAATTCTCCCTTGGAAAGTTAAAATCCCATCTCGATTCAAAGCAAAATCCCCGGTTTTTCCCTCTTGCACTTGGTCTAAAATCTTCTTCAATTCCGGATCTTCTTGTTGAGCTTCCTTCAAATCACCATACAATGTCGGAACGGCTCGAACATTCGCAACTATCACTTCACTCTTCAACTCCCGAGAACTCAAGGTCGCCACATACGCCTTTCGGCTAATCGCATCGGCCACCACATTGGCCTTCCCCGGATGATAGGATATGACACAATCAAAATCCTTCAAAAACTCTAACCATCTTCTTTGCCGGTTGTTCAACTCCTTTTGGGTAAATAGGTACTTCAAACTCTTATGATCGGTGAAAATCTCGAATTTCGCCCCATAAAGATAATGCTTCCACTTATGTAACGCAAACACAATCGCCGCCAATTCCATATCATGAGTAGGGTAATTCTGTTCCGCCGGTGATAACTTCCTAGAGGCATACGCAATAACCTTTCCATCTTGCATTAACACACATCCCAAACCCGCCTTCGAGGCATCACTATAGATCACAAAATTCTCACAACCATTCGGAAGGGTAAGAACCGGAGCCGTCGTCAACCTCTTCTTCAATTCATCAAAACTTGCTTCACACTTGGAATCCCATACAAACGGTACATCTTTCCGAGTCAACCTAGTCAACGGAGTAGCAATCCGAGAAAACCCTTCAATGAACCTCCGATAATATCCCGCCAGACCAAGAAAACTACGGACCTCGGTCACAGTCGAAGGTTGCTTCCAATTAACCACGGCTTCAATCTTTGAAGGATCAACGGAAATTCCCGAACTCGACACAACATGCCCCAAGAAAGAAATCTGCTCAAGCCAAAACTCGCACTTACTGAACTTAGCGTACAACTGCTTCTCCCGAAGAACGGACAAAACAATCCTCAAATGATTCTCATGCTCTTCCCGGGACTTAGAATACACAAGAATATCATCAATAAAGACCACCACAAAACTATCGAGAAAAGGCTTGAAGACACGGTTCATCATATCCATAAACACGGCTGGAGCATTAGTCAACCCAAACGGCATCACTACAAACTCATAATGACCATATCTAGTTCGAAAGTCAGTCTTAGCAATATCATCCGGTCTAATCTTCAACTGATGGTATCCGCTTCTCAAATCAAGCTTTGAGTAGATAACGGAACCTTGGAGTTGGTCAAACAAATCATCTATATGAGGAAGAGGATACTTATTCTTAATGGTGGCTTGGTTCAACAAACGATAGTCAATGCACAATCGTAAGGTACCATCCTTCTTCCTAACAAACAAGACCGGTGCTCCCCACTGAGACACACTAGGATCGAATAAAACCTCGGTCTAACAACTCTTGCAATTGGACCTTCAACTCTTTTAACTCGGCCTGAGCCATTCTATAGGGTGCTTTAGAGATAGGAGCGGTACGGGTACTAAGTCAATACAAAACTCTATCTCACGGTCCGGAGGCATAGAGTACTCACTAGAGAACACATCACTAAATTCATTCACAACCGGAACATGAGCTAACTCGGAAGACTTCTTATTGGAATCTACCACATAAGCTAAGTAACCCGTACACCCCTTAGATAGCATCTTTCTAGCTTTTAAGGCGTAATAACATGTAACCCGAACATAGATTTATCGGCATCAAATATAAATGTAGGCACATCGTGCATAGCAAATGAGACTCGCTTCCTACGACAGTCTACCAAAGCATGGCACTGACTCAACCAATCCATACCAAGGATCACATCAAAATCACGGATTGGTAACTCGACCAAATCCACCGGCAATACATGCCCACATATAGTCACATCACATCCACGATATATCAAAGAAGATTCAAGGCTCTCTCCCATAGGAGTAGAGACCTCTAACACATAAGGCATAGATTCAGGCAAGATATGCAATGAGAATGCAAAATGAGACGCCACAAATGAATGGGAAGACCCGGGATCTATAAGAATGCGGGCCTTAACTCCTGAGACAGGAACTATACCTCTAATGACGGCATTAGGATCGACCTCTCCTCGACCCAAAGCAAACACACGACCTTGGACTTTATCCTTAGGTTTCCCATCAACATCCCTCTTCACACCACTACCTTGACCCCCGAATCCGGTACCCGTCGCTTGCTTATTCTGTAACTTGGGACAATTCCTCCTGAAATGGCCCGGCGAACCACACTCCAAACACTTACCTTGTTTGCTCCAACACTTGTCCTCCGAATGCCCTATCCTCTCGCAAAACCCACATGTTGTCCCAAGCCGACCGGAAGTCGCACGATTTGCCTGAGCCGCCACATGACCTCCTCGATTTGCTCCCGGGTGAAAGTCCTCGGCCGCACTCTATTCTGTCCCGATCCTTGACCACCGAAATCTGTTCCTGTTTCCTCCTTCATTCTTACCACGATGCTCCTCTATGTCGTTCTCAATCCGTACGCCATATTCACCGCCGCTTGGAAATTGGCGAAGCATGCGCCAACAACCGCTTCCGAAACTCAACTCTTAAACCTTTCACAAACCGGTAAACTCGCCTCTCTCTCATCTCGGCACCAAATGGGGACAATATCGGGCCAACTCGTGAACTTTGCCGAATACCGCGCTATCGTCATGGTCCCTTGCTCCAGCTTCAGAACTCGCCTTCTTTCTTGTCCCTAGTAACCATCGGCACAAAGTGATCTCGGAACTTGAGCGTGAAGTTTTCCCACGTCTGCGGTGTCAAATCTCGGTCCCAACCATCCTTTACCACTTGCCACCAATGCTCCGCTGGTCCTTCCAATTTGAAAACGGCGCATCTCACTTTCTCCGCATCCGTACTCTCCATAGCCGCGAAAATCTTGTTCATAGCCTCAAGCCACCTCTCAGCCTTCACCGGATCCGGATCTCCGTTGAAGCTAGGAGGAGACATCTTCACAAACTTCTCCAACCCATGTTGCCCTTGTCTGCCTAGATTCTCGATTCAAATTCTGATTACGAGTTGCCATATCTTTGAAGGAACCCTCGGAACATGTCCATCATCTCGGCGTTCGGATTACCAACACCACCCAAACCCGCATTCGGATCACCTTCATTTCCCGCCATTACAACAAACTCCTGCATTAAACACTCGACGTCGGTTACCACACACTCTCACTCGGCTAGACTCTACCCAAGAATTCTAACCGAGCTCTGATACCAACTGTGGGGACCCCGACCCGGAACCTACACGTGTCCCGAGTTGGTGCGTCCCCAAACTAACCGAAAAACACTAAACTTTTTAAAACTTTACTTTGACTTTCCAACATGAACATGAATAACATAACATTTCAAAAGAACTCCACTCTACTCCACATCGGAGGAGGAGATAACTAACTTTGAAAATAGTTAACTGTTTAGTTACAAAAGATTTAAGGTTATGACGTAGAGTTTAAGGTTTATAATTACAAACTCCAAGAATGGAATTACCAAAATACAATTTATACGTCACCCTAAACATACCCTGACAATACCCCAAAAGATTTCTCCAAACTCCTCTCGTCCTTACTTGGGCGGTCCTCCTGTCTCGGGATCTAAAACAGTAAAGGGAGAGGGGTGAGAATAAATCTCAGCAAGTTATTATGGATGCAAAGAATATGCCAAATAAATGCAAACATATAACAAGTCGCACATAACACATTGGGAAAGCTATAAACACATTCCATTACCTTGGTTTACCTTTTCCCGTCGAACAAAGAGTCGTACAACATTGGGTATAATAATACTCCAATTACAGTGAGCTGCTTAAGCAATACTCACGTCTTATAAGACCCGTTTTTCAGAGAACCATATAAGACAGTAGCAACTCTGTAAGGCTTTTGGCTCAATACAGACGCTATAACCCCAACCCGTGGCCACAGGAGGGGACGGTCACAGATATAACATAATCCGATCACATTAGGTCACACTTCCATAATTGATCGTATTCTGTTATACCCCCAACGTCAGCTGACTTACGCATAATCAAGCACATAATAGATACTTGAATAAAATCCACAAAAGGGATAAACAATAGCTACATGGTAATATATACTCATGCCCAATCAATATCAAAGTGCAACAATCTATGAATACACTAAACAATACCAACAACAAGATATGTAACATCAAGTAAGGAAAAGAGGGATCATTAACCTACCCTACAAATTCCATATACAAGGATACAAGACCTAAGGGAAGGTTCAAGTTCAATTACTAAGTGGGAGTGTCCAATTATAAGTGGCCAACAACATGCTAAACGATCCTAGTTCAAATCAGGAAATATTGGTTCAGGGGCATGGGCGACCGCCCATACCACTTGGGCGACCGCCCAAGTGGATTGCCAAAGGGGAAGGGGTTTCTGCCCATATGGGCGACCGCACATATCAACATGGGCGACCGCCCAAAAGAACATTCAAGGGGAAGGGCGACCGCCCTTACCTCTTGGGCGACCGCCCAAGAGGGTTTCAAAGGGAACATAAAGCTACTGGACACATGGGCGGCCGCTCACGCCCCTTGGGCGACCGCCCAAGCGCCTGGATCACAATTTCTCAGATTTCTTAAGTCATTTTCTTACCATTTTCCTTTACCCTAGGTTCAAGAACAACCAAAGGAGTTTCATGCCTTTACCAAGTTCATCCTAAAATCGTGCAACCCCAAAATAGTTAACTCTAGATTATTTATTACTACTCTCATCATCCATTTCAACCTTCCAAATCATCTTCATCAACCCTAACTTCACAAGGTTCATTTTCTAAACATCCAATTCCCAATAAGGTTTCTAAGGTATGAAATCAACATTTCAAGAACAAGAATAACAAGAAATATTCATGAACATTCATGAGAAGAGAAGTCATAACAACTTACTTGGATTTTTAGAAGGAAATGTGGATCTTTCTAGTTAGATGAGTTCCCCAAGATGATCCACCTTCAAATGTGCTCCTAGACTTGGTTTTTGGATGAAGAAATGTTCTTGACTTCAAAGCTTCATGCTTGGGCTTCCATGGGAGCTCTCTAGTTTCTCTAGGTTGATATTTTGTGAAAATGAAGGAGAGGTATGGGAATGAAGGTGAAGGGGGCCGGGTAGGGAGTAAGGGAAATGGGGATGGGGAGACACTTGGCAATGAAGGAGGAAGTTTCAACAAATTGGCCCCCCATGGAATATCTACCTAGGCTTTCACTTCCATTCTAAATTTAAAATTAACTCCTTTATTTAATAAATTCATCCTACTCATTTAACCTCCCTACACTATTTATCATTTTCCCATTTTTATTATTATCCAAGTTTATTTATTTAATGTCCAATAAATTCTTATAAGATTCTAAATTTATTTCTCACCCAATTTATCCTAAATTTAGAATTTAAAGACATAATTAAACACATAAAGATAGCATAAATATTAAAAGCATATAATTTAATATTTAAAATGATTGCCTAGGGTTGGGGTCGTCACATGATCAATTTTGGAAAGAATTCAATTAATGGAAGTATGGGGAGGCCATACCTCCCTACTATTCCCCTTATCTCCCTTCATTTGGCTTCTTCCTCCTCCTTCCCTTATCATCTTCTTCCTTACTTCCTCAAAGTTTTCTCCATGGAAAGCTCTCTCTAGATCCTTCCTCTTAAAAATCATAATAAATCCAATCCTTCTCCATTTGACGATCCGGGTGTACTTTCGTGATCGTGGAATTGAGGGGAACACATCAAACTAAGAAAATTCTTATTCCATCTCATATTTGCTAAAGTAAGTTATTATGACTTCCTTCTAATAATTGCCATTTTATGTGTTAATGAATACTTTGTTGAAAGAAAAGAATTTTGGAAATTTTAAATAATGTTATTTGAGTAAAATGGATTATTTAAGGTTGAATTGATTTTTAGTGAGGAGATGGTGGTAAGTTGAAGGAATGAGGGTATAATGAGTGTAAGATGTTAATGACTTTAATGGAGTTAGTGTATGTGATTATATCCATCTTACTTTGATTTGGGAGATGTTGTGAGTATACCTCAATTGGGTTGAAAGAAGTAGAAAAAGGATTTGATATGCTTTTAATGGTGTGAGTTATTAGGACTTTCCTTTAAACTTGCTTATAAAATGTTAAATGTTGATATTAATTGTTATAATGGATGTTTGGTATATTGGAGTACTTTCTCGGAGTGGAAAAGTTGATTAATGACCTAAATGTGGTGTTGTTGTTCATAGGAGTTGATAAATAGTAAGATGTTATGGTTAAAGTAGAGACAAGAATGTTAAACATGAAATGTGGTTGTGTGATGGGTGAATTAATCAAGTGGTATGTAATATAGGGTTATCTTAGTGATGGGAATGGTTTAGTAAGAGTTTTGGGTAAAGTTAGTGAGCCTTGTTGTGCCTTAAAAACAGAGTATGTTGGTGTTATGCTTGAAATTGGTTAATGATGTTCATTTCAGCTTTATTATGAATTCTGGGCTGAGAGCACGAATCGTGCTCCGGAGTACGAGTTTGGCACGAGTCGTCCCTTGGGATTTGAACTAAGTCGTGACCTGTGGGTACGAGTGTTTCAGGAGGGGTATCAGGGCACGAGTCGTGCCCTGCACTGCAGTCTTTGAATCATTTTCTAAGCTATAGAAACCTATTCAACTTGGGATATAATTGGACCCTCTTCAACTATAATGGTAGTAGAACATTTTAGCTATGCAATGGTATCTTCCTTGGTCAAAATGGAATTGTGGAAGTAGTTTAAATATTGTCCGGAAAATGGTTGTTAAGCTTGATTCGTACATCACCAAAGTGGTTCAAACTTGGGAAGTAGATCTTGAACTTTTATTAAGGTTATCCGAGGATGTGTAATGACTATGTAGGAATGGTTTATGATACATAATGGCCTTACGTGCTCCATATCCTTGGTGATTGGGTTTGAATAGTGTAGAAGCTGTATGTTACGCTATTGTGCTAGTTTGGAAATGTGTATTTATTATATTGCTACCTTGTTATCTAAAGTGTGGATTTATCTAGCATATGTTATATGTCTATCCCAAGTGTGGATTTATTGGTTATATTGTTGCCTTACTTGGATTCATATTCATTGATGGTACTATGTATAGTGTATTAAATGAATGTTGCACATTTTGGACTCATTGATGTATTCCGATATAAATGCTAGGGTTCCCTACTTTGGAATTCCTAAATTGTTTGGGATTTGTTCAAGGATTTATAGCCGTTGTGCTAATATGTTGAATACTTGTTATAGTATTTCTATCTTTATGATATTCTATTGTTGTAGGATTCCCTACTTTGGAATTCCTAAACTGTACATGTTGAAACAAAAATTTATAGCCGTTGTGCTAATATGTTGAATACTTGTTATAGTATTGCTATCTTCATGATATGCTATTGTGGTATGTATCCCTACTTTGGATCATACAATGTTTGGTTAAGCAAGTATGTTATTACTGTGCTTAGTTATGAAAATCCAGCTGGTATTTGTTTGTTGGGCAATGTTATGGAATTATAATGGCACCGAGCTAAGTTCATTATAATTCATACATTGGTAACCCGGATTTGTCCCCCTTGTGTGGGATTAGTGGGCTAGCATCTCCTTTTGAGGTAGATGGTCTAGTTTCACTGGGGATATGACTGTGTGTCAGAATCCCTATGGTACAGTTATTGTTTATGGTTTCAGAACCGCTTCATCAACTGTTGCTGCTGCTCGGATGTGTATATCCTTTTGAAGATAAAACCTTGGCTCCGTATCCTTCTAAGTGTTACTTTATCGTACTTATGTGTTGTGATATATTCATGATGAGTTGGTCGTTGTTTCCAACCGGTATGGGACGGTTGGCGGCAGGGAGCCTCTCTTATTATGTGAATATGTCTTTTGATGTGTTGCATCTTGTTTGGCATCTTGCTGCATTCATAATAGCTTATTGAGATTTATTCTCACCCCTTCCCTTTTACTGTTTTAGATTGTGCTGAGACAGGTGACCTGAATTGGTGAGGCCGGGGATAAGAGTGTGGACTTTGGCTTTTGGAACTTGTCAGGTTATGAAAATAAGTAGGTTGTCTGGAGTCTTTATTAAGTAATACTCTTTTATAAAGTTGTATAGAAAACTCTTTGTAAAACAATGTTATTTGGGGGTTTTCGATGTAATTGATCAGATTATAGTTTATTGAAGTTGTTGTTGAAATTTCCTCCAAAGTGGAGACATTATCAGTTGGTTTTAATTTGGAAGTTGAGAATCGGTTTTCTTTTAAGATGAAATAAAAGTTTTAAAAATTCAAGGTGAGTTTTCTTAGTTTGGGCCCTCAAGCTCGAAATTCGTGTTAGGATCCGGGTTGGGGTGCTCGCAGTTGGTATCAGAGCTTAGTTTAGAGGTTAAGGGTAGATGTCTAGACTAAGAGGGAGTGTGTGGCAATTGACGTCGAGTGTTTGATGCAGGAGTTTGTTCTAATGGCCGGAAGCAATGATGACAGCGAAGAGTTCCAGATAATGAAGGAAAATGGATTGTTGAACGAGTATGTTAAGATTTTGGGAAATTATGAGAGATAAATGAATTTGATGATTTTTGTACATGATTAATTGAGTTTTGAAAGGTTGAAATAGAGTGTTGGAAGTAGTAGAGAAAAGGGTGATAAAATGGTTGTGTTTAATTGGGAAGGTGGTGTACTATGGTTATATGGCTTAGAGTAAGTATGTGGTATTGTTCGTGTACCTTATAATGAAGTTGGCTAAGTTTGTAAAGTTGTTGTTGTGATAGTTGGAATGAAAATGATATGATTCTTAATTATCTATGTTATATGGCTTAGAGGAAGTATGTGGGATTAATTGGGACTTCATAATGAAAATGGACTACGTAGAGTATAGTAGTTGTTGAATTTGGGTATATATGGTATATAATAATGTTAAGGGTATAAATGATATTGAGCATATGAACTTGATTGTTGACAAAAAGTGTTAGAAATCATCTTGAACTTGGTGGATCATGTTTCTTTGACTTGGGGTAATTTCACCCAGCAGTTCGAGTATTATTTCATTTCAATGGTTACAAGGGACAAGAAGGAGATCGAATTCTTGAGGCTAGAACAAGGGAACATGACGGTGGATCAGTATTCAGTCTGATTTGAGGAATTGGCTCGGTGTTGCCCTCATTTGGTCTCACATGAAGCGAGAAGAGTTCATCAGTTTGTAAAGGTTTGAGGATTGAGTTTAGGAAGAAATTATTGATTGATAACTTCACCAATTATCAGACCGCCATAGATAGAGCATATAAGGTCGAGAATGACATTGAGGAAAATCGTGGAAGATCCGAAATTGGGATTACAAATAAACCAAAGTATCTAGGACAAGGATCCAAAATCACCAGGGGAAAACCAAGGACTTCAACTTCAGGGAGTTTGCGAAGGGAGCTTGTTGTAGCTTCTTCGTCTAGGCCAATATCCAAACAGTACGGAATGATTTGTGAATTTTACAAGAGGGTTGGGCATATCGAAGATCAGTGTTGGAGTAAGCAAGACAGGTGTGATAAGAGTAGAGAGATGGGGCACTTTAGGAGGAATTGCCCAAGGTTGCAGCGGGGTCGAGCTTCAATGCGGCGGTCAGCTGGGTGGATAACTAGAGGTATATTACCTGTCTCAGAAGTAAGAGGTCATATTTTTACAGATCCTGTTTCATATAATTTATGTTTGGCATAGCATTTTGCTTCTATGTGGCATACATTGCTTGAGATTGTTTTATGCGATAGAGGTTTCTGCTCTTATAAGAGAGTACCTCAAATCTCCCTTGATTTACCACGATGGTGATGTGGTTATGGCTGAGCATGTATTGCCAGTTGATTTGGTATGATTACCAATTTATGATTTTGAGATATACTTGACTTGGATGGGTAAGTAGTTGTTGTGCATTGGTAGACTATCATAAGAAGTGAGTCTCCTTTTCTATGCCTAATTTGCTTATATAGATATTTGATACAGATAAACCTTAGGTGGTAATTTTGTTATATATGCGTTAAAGCCAGAAAATTTGGTTAAAAAGTGTAAATGGTATTTGGTATGTGCTAGACTTGCATAAGAAGTCTATCCAAAATAAAATAAAATTATGTGCTAGTTGTGAGTAGATGGTAATTGTGTTTCCATCGAAGTATCTCATGTGTTGATTCTGAGTATGATAAGCAGAATTTTTAATCCTTATCTTGATGGCTTTATGGTAATTATGATTGATGACCTCTTTGTTTATTTAAAGTTACGAGAGGATCATGAAGATCATTTGTGAGTTGTGGTATTTGCCTTTAGTGGGAGTTCATCGTTTGAGAAGTTTAGCAAATGTGAGTTGACTCGAGAAGATTTCAAATTTTGGGTTCTATAGTCTTAAGCTCGGATGTTACCATGGTTCTTACGAGGATTGAGTCCGTAGTCTTTGGATTGGCAAGAGCTACCTAAGGATTATCAAAGGATTCTTGAGAATGGTAAAATCGTCGATTTAGTTAACTCGGAAGGATATATCAATGGTATAGAATGTAATAAGGGTAAACCATAGGGATAAGAGATGGAGAATAGATTGACTATAGATCTGATCCTCACCTTACCTAGTGGATGCAAGGACTTTGTGAATTTTAAGTGCTTATTAAAGGAGGATTAGGTTGTGATATTATGAGAATTGGGAAAGTAATAGCGTATGCTTCAAGGAAGTTGAATTAGATAAAGTGGAATCTTCTTATCCTCTACTCGAAAGTGGCTGCAATTATTTTTGCATTATTTAAGTGGGAACCTTACCTTTTTGAAGCTCCCTTTTGGACTTTGTTACCAACCCTATGAGTTTGGAGAATTTAGTTACTCGAAAGGAAGAGATTAGAGACTATCCAAATTCTTGAAGAATAGGTTGTGTGTTGTGTGGTGGATTTTCTTTCAACTTGAGAAGTTAATTAACCTTAGCGAGTTTGCGTATAATAGTAGTTTTAGTTAGCATTGAATGAGTACTATATGAAGCTTTGGATGGAAAAATCATTTGCATGATCCCTCGTTGTTTGGTGTTCTTTAACTAATGTGGATTAATTGGATTTGACTTATGCGGGAGAATCGTTGGGCGTTATTCGAATCGCAAGTTAGGAATTGAAATCCTAGAGTACTCGGGTTGTGAAAGGGTATAGAAGAAACATGTCATTAAGGAAACTATTTGAAAGTTGTAATTTGAAATGTGTGAGAGGTAACATTTGCTATTTGATCCTTAAGGTAAGTTTTGTTTTTAAAATTCGGGACGAATTTTCTTTAAGGGGGAGTGAGTGTAACGATCCTAAACCTAGGCACTATTTTAGCATCCTATTATATGCATTTTATATTATTGGTTGACTTTATGTGCTTATTTTATGTCTTTAATTGGTTGTGAAATAATTTTAAAGCTTTATGATTTAATTGGAAATAGGATAAAGTATTTTGGGTGAAGCATAATAAATGAAAATAAATAAAATATAAAATGTAGTCAAGGTGTGTTGGGTAAAGAATTAGAGTAGAGGGGTTAATTTTAATACCTTAAGCCTAGGAGGACTTAATTGATCAATTTTGGAAAGAATTCAATTAATGGAAGTATGGGGAGGCCATACCTCCCTACTATTCCCCTTACCTCCCTTCATTTGACTTCTTCCTCCTCCTTCCCTTATCATCTTCTTCCTTACTTCCTCCAAGTTTTTTCCATGGAAAGCTCTCTCTAGATCCTTCCTCTTAAAAATCATAATAAATCCAATCCTTCTCCATTTGACGATTCGGGTGTACTTTCGTGTTCGTGGAGTTGAGGGGAACACATCAAACTAAGAAAATCCTTATTCCATCTCATATTTGCTAAAGTAAGTTATTATGACTTTCTTCTAATAATTGCCACTTTATGTGTTAATGAATACTTTATTGAAAGAAAAGAATTTTGAAAATTTTAAATAATGTTATTTGAGTAAAATGGATTATTTAAGGTTGAATTGATTTTTAGTGAGGAGATGGTGGTCTAAGTTGAAGGAATGCGGATATAATGAGTGTAAGATGTTAATAACTTTAATGGAGTTAGTGTATGTGATTATATCCATCTTACTTTGATTTGGGAGATGTTGTGATTATACCTCAATTGGGTTGAAAGAAGTAGAAAAGAATTTGATATGCTTTTAATGGTGTGAGTTATTAGGACTTTCCTTTAAACTTGCTTATAAAATGTTAAATGTTGATATTAATTGTTATAATGGATGTTTGGTATATTGGAGTACTTTCTCGGAGTGGAAAAGTTGATTAATGACCTAAATGTGGTGTTGTTGTTCATAGGAGTTGATAAATAGTAAGATGTTATGGTTAAAGTAGAGACAAGAATGTTAAACATGAAATGTGGTTGTGTGATGGATGAATTAATCAAGTGGTATGTGATCTAGGTTTATCTTAGTGATGGGAATGGTTTAGTAAGAGTTTTGGGTAAAGTTAGTGAGCCTTGTTGTGCCTTAAAAACAGAGTATGTTGGTGTTATGCTTGAAATTGGTTAATGATGTTCATTTCAGCTTTATTATGAATTCTGGGCTGAGAGCACGACTCGTACCCCGGAGCACGAGTTTGGTACGAGTCGTCCCTTGGGATTTGAACTAAGTCGTGACCTGTGGGGACGAGTGTTTCAGGAGGGGTATCAGAGGGGCACGAGTCGTGCCCTGCACTGCAGTCTTTGAATCATTTTCTAAGCTATAGAAACCTATTCAACTTGGGATATAATTGGACCCTCTTCAACTATAATGGTAGTAGAACATTTTAGCTATACAATGGTATCTTCCTTGATCAAAATGGAATTGTGGAAGTAGTTTAAATATTGTCCGAAAAATGGTTGTTAAGCTTGATTCGTACATCACCAAAGTGGTTCAAACTTGGGAAGTAGATCTTGAACTTTTATTAAGGTTATCCGAGGATGTGTAATGACTATGTAGGAATGGTTTATGATACATAGTCGCCTTACGTGCTCCATATCCTTGGTGATTGGGTTTGAATAGTGTAGAAGCTGTATGTTACGCTATTGTGCTAGTTTGGAAATGTGTATTTATTATATTGCTACCTTATTATCCAAAGTGTGGATTTATCTAGCATATGGTTATATGTCTATCCCAAGTGTGGATTTATTGGTTATATTGTTGCCTTACTTGGATTCATATTCATTGATGGTACTATGTATAGTGTATTAAATGAATGTTGCACATTTTGGACTCATTGATGTATTCCGATATAAATGCTAGGGTTCCCTACTTTGAAATTCCTAAATTGTTTGGGATTTGTTCAAGGATTTATAGCCGTTGTGCTAATATGTTGAATACTTGTTATAGTATTTCTATCTTTATGATATTCTATTGTTGTAGGATTCCCTACTTTGGAATTCCTAAACTGTACATGTTGAAACAAAGATTTATAGCCGTTGTGCTAATATGTTGAATACTTGTTATAGTATTGCTATCTTCATGATATGCTATTGTGGTATGTATCCCTACTTTGGATCATATAATGTTTGGTTAAGCAAGTATGTTATTACTGTGCTTAGTTATGAAAATCCAGCTGGTATTTGTTTGTTGGGCAATGTTATGGAATTATAATGGCACCGAGCCAAGTTCATTATAATTCATACATTGGTAACCCGGATTTGTCCCCCTTGTGTGGGATTAGTGGGCTAGCATCTCCTTTTGAGGTAGATGGTCTAGTTTCACTGGGGATATGACTGTGTGTCAGAATCCCTATGGTACTGTTATTGTTTATGGTTCCGGAACCGCTTCATCAACTGTTGCTGCTGCTCGGATGTGTATATCCTTTTGGAGATAAAACCTTGGCGCCGTATTCTTCTAAGTGTTACTTTATCGTACTTATGTGTTGTGATATATTCATGATGAGCTGGTCGTTGTTTCCAACCGGTATGGGACGGTTGGCGGCAGGGAGCCTCTCTTATTATGTGAATATGTCTTTTGATGTGTTGCATCTTGTTTGGCATCTTGCTGCATTCATAATAGCTTATTGAGATTTATTCTCACTCCTTCCCCTTTTACTGTTTTAGATTGTGCTGAGACAGGTGACATGAACCGGTGAGGCCGGGGATAAGAGTGTGGACTTTGGCTTTTGGGACTTGTCAGGTTATGAAAATAAGTAGGTTGTCTGGAGTCTTTATTAAGTAATACTCTTTTATAAAGTTGTATAGAAAACTCTTTGTAAAACAATGTTATTTGGGGGTTTTCGATGTAATTGATCAGATTATAGTTTATTGAAGTTGTTGTTGAAATTTCCTCCAAAGTGGAGACATTATCAGTTGGTTTTAATTTGGAAGTTGAGAATCGATTTTCTTTTAAGATGAAATAAAAGTTTTAAAAATTCAAGGTGATTTTTCTTAGTTTGGGGCCTCAAGCTCGGGATTCGTGTTAGGATCCGGGTTGGGGTGCTCGCAGCACGGCCGTGCAAGTTATAACGCACGGCCGTGCAAACACTGTTCACATATTTTCAAGAAAATTTCAATTTGGTTCGGCCGTGCACTAATGAACTGGTGCAACTCTAATTCATTTCTAAAGTATTGTGTTAAATTATAATTATAAAATTTTGGTTTTACTCAAAAGGCTTTCAATTTTTAATGTAAGATTATCCCATTTTGAACATAGCCACCATCATTGGATACGTTGTGAGATTGTTCAAATGCATAGCCACGCATTTAAAAATGTGTTGTGAGTATGGGAATCTACTTTCTTTGGTTGAATATTGATTCACCATTAAGTTAAGAATTGATAGTCAAAATCTGGAAAATTTGACATTCAGGGGCTGCTCGGCCGAGCATAGTAGCATACCCCTTGACTCGGCTGAGCACCCCATTTGTATCAGCACAACGTTTGAAATTTTTTGAAAAGGCGCCATCCAACGGTCATGATGCTCGGCCGAGCACCCCTAAGGACTCGGCCGAGCACCTCTAAGGACTCGGCCGAGCATGACTTATTTTGGCCAGATTTTTAATTTTTCAATATTTTGCTATTTTGGTCAATTTTCATTCATTATTTGAGTAAAATATACATTAATTTGTGCTCTAAAGTGTGATTAATTATATGCTTAACAATTTCATTCATTTATAAACAATATTGTCGCCAAAGTGATTTACGTTGTTTAGATACGAAATTGTAAAGTGATGAATGTTTATATTAATATGTGGTAACGTGAATTTCCCAAAGGAGATCTTGTTATTGACTAAATATTTGCATTCATGGGATAATAATTGAATAAAACGTTTGGTCATTTTAAATACTTTGAACCATCCCAAAGGAAGGCAGATATTTAAAATGAGTTGTTTATATTCTTTATTGCCGGATAACAAATACTTTAAATGTTAGGACATTTTTAATACTTGAACCGGCCCAAAGGAAGGCAAGTATTTGAAATGTGTTGTTTAAAGTCATTTATTACCCTGAGATAAATTAAATTATGAGTCAATTCGCAATCCAAAGATTAGTTTTGATGTCATGTTAATTATCTTTTTGATGGGATTCATTGATATAATTAATCACTTTATTCATTATGTAGTTTCTTATACATGTTTTGTATTCATTCTTCGTTCTTATTCCCAACAGATTTGATAAACGCTTCATCTATTACTACTTTTATGAACAATGTTCCAATGCTTAATGGGATTAACTTTAAAACTTGAAAAAATAATATAACGATGATCTTAGGCTGTATGAACATTGATCACGCATTAGGGAAACCAAGTCCCGCTGCTCTCACTAAAGAAAATACCGTTATAGAACGGAAAAATGTTGAGCAATGGGAACGGTCCAACCGCGTGAGTCTAATGATCATGAAAAATGCAGTTTCAAAGACATTTTTGGACAATGTCTCTGAGATCGAAAATGCTGAGTTTTTTCTTGAATTCTTGTGGAAACTTGTTTCCATTCGGTACAAGGGTGACGAAAATTTTAGGAAGTACATTATTGAATTATTTCATCTTTCGATCAAACTAAAGGCACTTAAGTTAGAGATTTCGAAAGATCTGCTCGTGCACTTAGTTTTGATCTATCTTCCTCCTCAATTTGGTCATTTTGAGGTGACCTATAAATGTCAAAAGTACAAGTGGAATATTAATGAATTACCTTTACATATGACACAAGAGGAAAATAGGATGAAATATCTTAAATTAAAAAGTACTCACTTAGCATTTACTTCTTCTCGTGAGATTAAAAGAAGAGGGAAGAAAATTGCGGTTGCAAGTAAGAGGCATAAGGGATCATTTAATGATCATAAAGTCAAGAAATGCTTCTTTTGCAAGGACCTTACTCGCATGAAGAACGACTACCATAAGTATCGCGAATGGCGAATTCAGAATGGTATGTCATTTGATCTTGTTTGTACTAAGGCTAATTTGGTTTCAATTCCTTAATATACATGGTGGTTGTATTTGGTGCAACAACTCACATTAGTTCATGTATGCAGGATTGCCTGAATTACCAAATCCCCAGTGAAGATGAGAAATATATCTATATGGGAGCTGGAAATCTGGATGAAGTTATAGGCATAGGGACTTTTAGATTAATGATAAGTACTAGGTATTATTTTGTACTAAATAATACATTCATTATACCGTCCTTTAGACGGAATTTAATATCTATCACAGTTTTGGACAAGGAAGGTTATTCTTGTTCGTTCGGTAATAATAAATGTGATCTTTATTTCAATTCCAAGCTTGTCGGTATTAGTACTTTATCATATCTTGATAATCATTATTTACTTGACACAGTCAAGACAATTAATGAGTCCCACAATAATGAAACCAAAACTAGAGACACAAAACGAAAGTTTCAAGTGAAAATTCTTATACCTTATGGCATAGGCGTTTGGGTCATATCTCCAAAAGGAGAACTGACAAGCTTGTGT
The DNA here is from genome assembly GCA_022495995.1 of Adenophora triphylla var. japonica. Classification (NCBI taxonomy): domain Eukaryota; kingdom Viridiplantae; phylum Streptophyta; class Magnoliopsida; order Asterales; family Campanulaceae; genus Adenophora; species Adenophora triphylla. The sequence continues at coordinate 92,896 of JAFEMH010003744.1, forward strand.
CAGAAGGAATATTAAATAAACTTGATATTCCGGATAGAAACTTTTGTATTGAATGTCTTAAAAGAAAATTTACAAACTCTAAAGAAAATTTTGAATCATTGAGAGCTTCAGATGTCTTAGAACTAATTCATACGGGTATTTGTGGACCGTTCATTACCCCTTCATGGAATGGTCAACAAATTTCCATCACGTTCATAGATGATTACTCTCGTTGTGGATACAATTATTTTTTTCATGTAAAGTCTCAATCATTGGACGTATTGGGTGAATAACGTCCGGGTCCTTTATACTAGCTATCTTGAAGAGTGTGGAATTGTCCCTCACTACACCATGCCGGGCAAACCTAGCATAGTGTAGTGGAGAGACATAATACAATCCTTAAGGATATGGTAAGAAGTATGTTTTCTTGTACTTCTTTACCTCACTCATTATAGGCGATGCATTAAAGAACCACTACTTATATTCTCAATAGAGCTGCTTCAAAGGCTACCGAAAAAACTCTGTATGGACGTTAAGACCATTGGTAGTTACTTTGTAGGGTATACTAAGAGATCTAGGGAATATAAATTTTATGACCCAAAAACTAGAACATTTTTCGAGACTGACAATGCTAGGTTCTTTGAGGATGTTGAATTTAGTGGGAGAAATAGTAATAATTTTGAATTTGAAGAGTTAAAGGAACCACTCTATATTCCTTCAACTTTAGCTCCTATTGAAAATCAAGTAATTGTACCTGAAATTCAACAAAAACATACAATTCAAAATAATATAGAGACTCCCGTAAATAACGGACAACATGAAAATGTTGGACATGAGGAAATTCAACAACATCAAAATGAGGATGAACCAGTGCCCTTAAGGAGATCTACTAGAGAAACAAGAAGTACTATTCTGGATATTTATGATTTGTATCTTGCGGAAAATAAGGACACCTTAGGTTTAGTGGGAGATAAATCAATCACCTTCCATGAAGCCATTAATAGTCCTAATTCTCATAAGTGGATCAATGCCATTAATGAGGATTTAAAATCAATAAAAGACAATGACGTTTGGAATCTTGTCCGATTGCCTGAAGGTGCAAAACTTATTGGTTGTAAATGGATATTTAAAACCAAAAGGGATTCGCAAGGTAATGTGGAAAGATATAAGACACGTCTTGTTGCTAAGGGATTTACTCAAAAGGAAGGCATTGATTATAAAGAAACATTTTCTCCGGTATCTTCTAAAACCTCTTTTAGGATCATTATGGCATTAATGGCACATTATGATCTTGAGCTTCATCAAATGGATATTAAGACGGTTTTTCCCAATGGAGACATTTAGGAAACCATCTATATGAGGAAACCAGAAATGGTGACTGATTCAGATCAAACTAATCAATTAGTTTGTAAACTTAAGAAATTCATTTATGTCTCAAACAAGCTTCTCGTCAATGGTATTTAAAATTTAATCAAGTTATTCTTTCATTTGGTTTTGAAACGAATCTTGGTGAAGATTGTGTATACCATAAGTTCAGTGGGAGTATATTTATAATGTTGGTCTTATATGTGGATGATATTTTACTTGCTAGTAATAATAAGGACCTTCTAAAGGAAACTAAGAAATTTCTCTCAAACAAATTTGAGATGAAAGATCTTGGTGAGGCATCTTTTGTATTAGGAATCCAAATTCATCGTGATCATTCACGAGGTATTTTGGAATTATCACAAAAGAGCTATATAGAGAAGGTGTTACAAAGGTTTAGCATGAAAAATTGTAAACCACATGACACCCCTGTCTCTAAAGGAGATAAATTCACTTTAAAGCAATGTCCTAAAATAATTTTGAATCCAAGTATATGGAAAATATCCCTTATGCACCAGCAGTAGGAAGCTTAATGTAAGCGCAAGTCTGTACTCGTCCAGACCTTGCATTTATTATTGGGATGCTTGGTCGATACCAAAGCAATTCGGAAAGAAGAACATTAAGTCGCATCCAAAAGAATGATGAAGTACCTATAAAACATTAAACTACATGCTAATGTATACAAAATCGGATCATTTTGAGATCATTAGGTATTTCGATTCTGTTTTACTGGATGCAAAGAAGTCGAAAGACACATATGGTTATGTCTCTTGTTGAAGAGAAATAAGTATAAAATGAACAAATAGATATACAACTTATAGGATCAACTCCATGTTATTTGATCAATTTTATAAAGCTTTATCTTTTTTGATGTTTCACGAGCATACTGCTCATATGGATGAAACGACTTTTGATAATGCATAATATAGTGGGAGTTTGTGTTGTGCTTTATTTGCTATTTATTTTATTCATATTGATCTCATTTGGTTAATTAGGACTAGTTGATGGAATATATATATATATATATATGTATATATATATATATATATATATATATATATATGTATATATATGTATATATATATATATATATATATATATGTATATATATGTATATATATGTATATATATGTATATATATGTATATATATATGTATATATATATATATATGTATATGTATATGTATATATATATATATATATATATATATATGTATATATATATATGTATATATATATATGTATATATATATGTATATATATATATATATATATATATATATATATATATATATATATATATATATATATATATATTCATTAAGTTTTTCATGCTACACATCTATACTTAATCTACGTCATTTAGTTGAACATATATATGTGATTAATGTGGGTTTAGTTGCGATCAATTACAACGACTGCCCCTTTAGTTCCTATACTTGTAAAACTAATGGACGAGATTGTTTAGAATGACAATGAAGTGCACATATGCATTGTCATTTACATTATGAATATGATTTTATGAGAATTTGTTAAAGTATAAACACATGTTTGGGCAATTCAAGTAGGAGATTGTAAGAACATGAATTGCAAAATGTGTATACTTAATAAATATAAGTGACATGTAGACGTACATGTATAAATCATTATAATAATGTTATTGTAAAGTATAGAATATTAATTAAATGTGTAGAATTCCCGAGGTGAAAATTACCTATTTATGATGGGCAGAATGGTAATTTCACACCGCTTAATTGAAAGGGTGTAGTCCCTTGATGAGGTGCCATTGTTTTCCTATATATAGAGGCTTACCATCAGCCTAGAAAACACTACATCATTCTTATATACTCTCTCCATAATCTGAGTTTTAAGGAAGACATTCATAATCAAGAAGATCTACATTCCCCTCCATTTTCTTCTTCTTCTCTTCCTTCCTTTGCAAGAACAACATCAAGTAACAAGATGAACTCAACAGGTATCACGCTTTCGCCTTCATCTTCTTCTCTTACTTAATCTAGACTTGAGTGCTTTCGGGTTATTGAAATAGGAATGTTCCAACAAGTACTTCTAACTTTTTATTTGCAAAATGGATAACTACTTTTAAATATACCTTTTTCCATCTTAAATGGATGTTCATTTTTTATAATTTTTTTGTTCCAAAATGAGTGTCTAATATTTTTTTAATTTTTTTTTTCATTTTTAATGTCTCGTACATCCCCAAATGAATACATCCCCAAATGAATGTTCATTTTTTTATATATATTTAAAACTAAATATTTACTTTCGGACAAAGTTTTTCAAAAAATAATCGTTCATATTGAAATGAATAAAGTACAACCTAATTATGGAAATAAAAACCAAATTTACCATATCAAATGTCTCTCTTTTTTATATTCTTTTTATCAATAAATATAAGAAAATTTGATGTGAGATAATCGTGGAATTTAAATAGTTTTACCTTTAAAAATAGCAATTATTTCAAACTAAAATTTAGTTGAAAAACAATAGTAATCATGGTTCAAAGGGAGTGTATAAAATTAAAAAGAATTTCCAATTCTAAAACCCTAAAACAAATAACATCAAATATTAAAATTAGTAATCTCATCTTATTTCATTAGGGGTATTATAGTTTGAATTATGTATATATAAATACACTCAATTTATCTCATCTATATTTAACATATTTGCGATTTATATAAAAATGCAATGAAAAGAGAAAGGAAAATCTTACGAATGAAACTACAAAATTTGTGTCCAAGGTTTTTTTTTTTAGAAGATTTGCTATATTATTGAATTATTTTTCGATTATTTTTTATTAATTTGTCAAAAAAAAAAATATTCGTGCATTTAATGCACGGGTATATGACTAATTTATTCTGGCGGACATGGAGTATCATAGCTTTGATAATTGCATGCACAAGCACAATAACTAATGTCATCCACCAATTTTAATAAAGTATTATACTTTTATTTCTCAAGTAGTGATAATGGAGTTCAAAAGTTGAAAAGTGGATACTTTAATTTCTTCTGCTTTATAAAACATGTTAGGAAAATGAAAGGTCACTCAAAATGCTCCATAAATTGCTTTTCAATTGGAGCCTTATAAAAGAAAAATAAAATAAAGGGATTGAAATCTATTGCATGATTAAAACAGTTAACTACAGTGATTCAGATACCAACTTTTTTGGATAATAAAAAATGTACAACCTTTTTTTATGCAACAGCTAATTGCGGGGCACTTTGATATGACAACTAGACCAAGCAAACTTTCAGGTATCCATTATCCGGAGAAATCACAAACTTCAACTATATAAACTGCCCAAATAGGCAAATACTCACTCCGCCCCGCAACAATCTTCCTACTTTTTTTATCTATTAGTATACGAAGGCTAACAACAACAAAAAAAGAGGGGAAAAATCGTTTCGGGGGACGGAGTAATTATTAATACTCATAATTAATTAATTATCATCCACACTGACGAGGTGTTTCGCAATCAAGATTCTCAATGGGAAGAATGGGTATCGGGACACTTACAGCACCATATTAAGTCTAATTAAGATACTTGGCGAACCAAGCCAACAGATCGCGATGAGCCTCTTTTGCACTCTTCACAACCGCTTCTTCCTCATCCTTGTATCTGACAGTCCAACCATGTGCAACACCAGAAAATATCTTCACAAAGTGATCCACCTGAAAAAAATTAGACCGTTAATTTTAATTTTCTTTTCTCGACATTGAGGAAAAAATAAAAAGAATTTTCTATTTACAACTTGATACAGGTCCCAAGCCAACACCAGCATATATTTAGTAGGCAGCGGTCAAAACTAGTTTCTAGACTGATGCCAGAAACTCCAAAATGAGATCGTAGCAATGTCTATTCATTATTAAAACTTGGGAGCTTATTTAGCTCTGACACAATAACAAAAACTTTCAGTTTGCTGAATCAACCACCAGTTTAACATTCCAATGCTGCACAGCAAGAGTACGGGAACGAAAAACAAGAAATTTAGGATAAAGGGTAAGAATCAGGCAGTCAAAATCATTTGATATCATTATTTCCTAGCGAGATGCCATTGGGATCCACCCTGAACTATCATGATTTTTCACTTTAGGCCAGGAATATTAGATAATGCAAGTGGTGTCTGATTCAATGAACTGGTGACATGAACTTAGTATAAAGAGTATAATTAAAGAAGTGCAGATGTATACTTCAGGACTGGACACGTGCACTGGAGAAGGAAAATACGACGGTTCAAATCAATTTCAAACTAAAATGAAGATACTGTCTAGTTCACGAGGCTCCCACCAATGTGGAGTCTTAGGAGGTTTGATTTATGCAGTCTTACCCTTGCAAGGAGGGTCACCAATTTTTGTAGTTCGAAATTTGGACGAAAATGACACGCACACGCACAGTAAAAAAATACAGGGTAAATAAATTTTGTTGTACTGTAGAACTATTGACTCATAGGCTAATGTACAAAACATTTAATGCACCTATAATAAATCTGTGTTCTGTGTTTTTGTCAATGTAGCATTACTGTAGTTCGAATTCATGTGTGATAAGTGAAAATGGAGAACTAAAATCTACAAATACCAAAAAAAAAAAAGTAAACAAATGATAAAATGTGATCATAAGAAAACAGAGGATGATGTAAGTCATTGGCCAATGAAAGTGATGGATTCATGCAAACGAACAAGTTCCTACCCAATTAACTATGGTCTCCACTACTTTATGATAGAAAGCCATGAAAACTAATGGCACAGGTTAACATAATCCATCCAGGCATTTCAATTGCTTTTACGTTTTCAGTCTTTTCCAATGATTATAATGGCACACTTCAAAGTAGAAAAGCTTGTGGCACCTGCTACTCAATAGGGAAAAGTAATCACAAAGCCATCTACTTATACACCGTCCCATGTGAATCACATTAAAGGCAGATCTGTTATATATTATGCCCTACCTAACAGATAGTGTATTCCAAATGCCTCAAAATGCTCAAATATTTTCAGTGCTGAAACTTTTCAAGTTTACATCTCTTTAGCAAGAACTTCATTAACATTCTCACTATTCCCAAGAGTCTTCTCCCAGTTGCCTTATTCCGTGTATGAAGAAGCACTAAATTCTCCAACATAACAACGTTAGAAGCCTTTCATTCATCTGCTAGAGCAGAGCAAAACAGAACTCTCTTAACCATCCTTTAAGGCTTCAGTTTAGTCTACAATGATGACACTAATAGTGCAAACACAACAACACCAACTATTCTTCCATCCCGAGTGTGACCTTCAATAATTTTCAAGATCCTATCATTCAAGTGCTCATGGTGATTTACCAATAAAATAAGTGCTCATGCAAAGATTGACACTTCTTCACTTAGGAATAAAGCAGGCTATGTTTATCAATCCAGTGGAGAAGAGTCATTAGAATAGAAAGAGGTCAGGGAGGGCAAGATCGTTTAGAAATTTATAGAGGCTTTAAAGCGTTTCAGTTACTCCCTCCGTCCCAAATTGAACGTCCAATTTTTAAGTTTTAGGAAAATTTAAGGAAGTTGACACGTAGGCACTTTTTGTAGCATATATACATGTATACCCTTAATGATCTCACTATATAACATTATTAGTACAAGAGTAAAACTAAAACATTATGATCACCAACAAGGAGCTTTATGTAACTTCACTAAAAAAGGTCATTCATTTTGGGACAAAAGTTTTGCTGAAATGGACATTCATTTTGGGACAGAAGGAGTGTGATTTTATTGGTTTCACCTATTTGAATATCCAGTTAACAAGAAGATATTACACAGATGCTGTTCAGGAATAATATGGCCACTCCGCATTTATGTTCATGAGATAATATATAATTATACCGGTTACACAATTTCCTGAAATTCTTACCTCAGGCTTAGCTTCTAAGGCTGCCTCAAACTCTTTCAGAAGTTCTGGTGGAGATCTCTGGTCAATCTCAGCTCCCAGCACTGAAATTGGCACCTTAACCCCTGAAAAATAGACAAACTACTGCTCTATGTAAACAAAACCACAAAAATTCATTATCACACCCAAAATAAAATTTGTATGTCACAGTTTCTTGCTCTGAAGGAATGGATGCAAAATCTTTAGCATAATTGATTTAGTAACAAAACTATACCATTGATATCATCTGTAGTGACAAATGACGGGTGTAACAGCACTGCAGCATCAATTTCAGGACACTTTGCCAATTCTACAACCACCTTAGCTAAAAAGAATTCAAGAAGTCGGATCAGCCAACTAAATAGGAAGTGACATATAAATAAGAAGAGGTCATTGCACCGTGTTGAGAACATCCTATCTAATCACAAAAATGCAAGGAAAGATATTATACTACTCCCTCCATCCTGAAATGATTTTCCTACTTTCTTTGTTGTCAATACGAAGGTATTTTGAGAAATAAAATTGGGTTAATTAATTATCCTAATGAACATCTAAAAGTTGTTATTGGTAGTGTTTATAATGGTGTATTATTAACAAGTTTTAAATTTTCATTAGGATAATTAAATTAATCTAAATTTATTGCTCAAAGTACATTCGTAGTAACAAAAAAAAGTGTGAAGATCATTTCGGGACGGAGGGAGTATAAAACAACACACTGAAAGATAAACTCACCTCCCCAACAGAAGCCTGCAGCTCCAATTTTCGTAAATCCTTTGGTTTTCAAAGCTTGAATGACTAATTTTGCATGATCAACAGCTGGAAGCTACAGAATAGAAACAATTTCTTAACTAATCCTTTCAAACAAGACTGTGTACAAATTATATTAGGTTCCTACAGTTTACAAACTGGAAAGAAATAGGAAAAAGATAAGTTATCCTTGCATAAGCTACACAATGCACATGTCAAACAGAGTGAAATCTTCTTGCGTAATGACTACTAAATCAAGGCAAATATTAGGATGGCAACTAACCGGTCCATGCTCTTTCAGCCACTCTTGGATAGGCTTTTCAGGAGTCAAGGGGTCACCTTGAAAGAAATCAGGGACCACTACATAGAATCCAGCAGCTGCAACCTCGTCTGCAAGCTTCCTTCACAATTATAAGTTTAAAGAACGTAAAATTACTTGAATAATCGGCTGGTCATGAAGTTATTACTCACCGTCCTCGTACTATGACTAGAAAGTGGTAGCCTAAAACTGTATCATCCAAATGAGCGCCTAATAGGTGCTGGAACAAAACTGTAGGGCTCTCTTCGTGGGACGAGGGGGGGGGGAGTTGAAAGTCTGATGGTGCGTAAAGAGGTTAATACGGAAGAGTCAGTTAAGTCAACAAGTTAACTGAGTCTGTTAGTTTGTTAGCATTTTGTTAGTTTGTTAGTTTGTTAGCTATAAAGTTAGTTTGTTAGACTTTGTTAGAAAGAAGGAAAGTTAGTTACTAAGCAGTATAAATAGAAGCATATATTATAATGAAAAATTAGCAATTGAATGAAATCAGTAATCTTTCTCTCTCTCTTTATCTTCATGGTATCAGAGCAAAATTCCGCACAATATCTCGATCGAATTATCAAAGTCTAGATTTTGATTTCTATGCTTAATCAAGCTCAGAAACCTAAGTCTTCAATATCAATTTTGAATTCAATCAATACAAGTTCAATTTCTTCTCCATCTACGATCTTCATCAATGGCAGCTGCAAGCATAGATTCCAGCAATGGTAGTCAACCTACAAATACTCAAGGTATTGACGAATATGATGTGATTGAACAATCGCTTCTTTTAAATCCTCATCATCCTCTTTTTCTTCATCCAAATGATTATTCTGATGTTTGTTTAATCACTGAAACACTAATTGAACACAATTTCAATTCGTGGAAGCGTAATATGACAATTGCTCTTTATACAAAGAACAAGTTAGGATTTGTTACAGGGTTGCACAAACAACCTGCTTCTACCTCCAAATATTTTCTTCAATGGAATAGATGCAATGACATGGTTATTTCTTGGATTTTCAATGTGGTCTCCAGTGAAATAAAATCAAGTATTGTCTATATTACTTCTGCACAAAGTATTTGGGACAATCTAAATGAGAGATTCACTCAAGGTTATGCTCCCCAAGTTTATCAAACAAATAAAGAAATTATCTCCTTCAATCAGGATAATTTGTCAATCTCTGCCTATTTTACAAAGTTCAAGGCCCTTTGGGATGAATAAGCTAATCTTACTCAGGCTCCTAAGTATACATGTAACAATGTTTGTGGTGCTGCTAAACGTGTTGAAGAGGCTGATCAATTGCATCAGTTAACTCAATTTTTAATGGGCTTGAATGATGGTTTTGGGAATATCAGGAGTATCATCTTAGCTAATACTCCGCTACCAACTCTTTCTACTGCATTTTCTCTTCTTGCTCAAGATGAGAGACAAAGGAACAATATTACTGCTGCAAATTCTAGCAAATTTTCTATGTCTATTGCTGATTCTACTACTGCACTTATGGTTAGAAGTACTTCTTTCAAGTCCACTGGTCCTAAACGTATTGACAAGTTCAAGTTGACTTGTGATCATTGTGGTGGTGTCAAACACACCAAGGATAGCTGTTTCTTTATCACAGGATTTCCTGAATGGCATCCTATATATGGCATTAAACCTGATCCTACAAAGATGCCCAAGCTCAAACCCAAGAGTGCTTCCACCTCTACTCCAAAATCAGCTAATGTGGTTTCCAGCAGTTCTGATGACATTACCAATTCTCAGTATCATCATCTCTTGAATCTCATTAATCAACAGCAGCTACACTCTCAGATTGATCACATGGCAGGTACTATTTCTGCAATTCCTAGTATTGCTAGTTCTAGCAGCTTAGTTCATCACTTAATACATGAAACAGATTGGATAATTGATTCTGGTGCAACTGACCATATCCCAAATTCTTTCTCTTCTTTAATTAATCCTACTGTTTTAAATACATTTGTTGTTCTTCCTAATGGTTAGTCTGCAAAAATCACTCATAAAGGTACTATCAAGCTTACCGCTCATCTTACTTTGTAAGCTAACTTGTGATAGTAAGCTAACTTGTGATAGTAAGCTAACTCATAAAGGTACTATCAAGCTTACCGCTCATCATAAAGGTACAATACATCCCTTCTATCAAATTCAACCTCATTTCTGGGAGTAAGCCAACTTGTGATAGTAACTTGTGCCTTCTTTTCTTCCCATCTTACTGTATTTTTCAGGATTTGATGGAGAAGAAGGTGAAGGGGATTGGGCATCTCAAGGCAAACCTCTATAGACCAGTACTGTTCTAAGTGTCTCTACTGACTTTATCATCAAATTGTGGCACCATAGGCTATGTCATTGTTCTATATCTTTACTTGGTCATATTTTTGATATTCTTTGTAAATCAAATACTTCTTCCAAATTTCTTTATGATGTGTGTCATTTTGCAAAGCAAACAAGAGTTCCATTTCCATTAAGTATTTCTCATTCTCAAGTTCCTTTTTCTTTGATCCACTGTGATGTATGGGGTCCTTATAAACACCCCACTTTAAATAATTGCACATCATTCTTAACAATAGTTGATGACTGTACAAGAAGCACTTGGACTTATTTACTTCACTCTAAGGCCTAAGTAAAACAATTCATTGATTACTTTCTCAAGTTTGTTCATAATCATTTCAATGCCTCTATTCAAACCATTAGATCAGACAATGGGTCTGAATGTTTCAATCATGACATTGCTTCTCCTTTTTCGCCTTGGTATATCCCAACCCAACATAGCTCTTGTGTTCAAACACCTCAACAGAATGGTAGAGTTGAAAGAAAACACAGACATCTTCTTGAGGTGGCTAGAGCTCTCAAATTTCAAGCCAATCTTCATATACAATTTAAAGTGGGACGAGGGGGGGGGAGTTGAAAGTCTGATGGTGCGTAAAGAGGTTCACTGGGTTAAGACCTAGAATTCATTTACAAATCGACTCGTCCGAACAAGACAAACTTAAATCAGAAGAAACCAAGGTTTTGAGATTACATCAAACAAAAAACCCCAAGTATCGTTTCTCTTCTTCTCCTACAACTACATCATCCACCAACATTACAATAAACACTATTTGACAATTCCTAATCAGATTCCACTATATAAAAGGGGGATGATTATGAACTTATTATTAATTGTAACTACATCAAGGAAATAAATTAAGAAAATGGTGAGTGTACTAACAAATGTTAAACAACGTACCTCAACTTTGGAGCTTCATAACCTGTCAATAATCAACACATGGAAATTTAGGAGAAATATAGAGACGGTTAACAGGATCAAAAAAAATAGTCAGAGATTGGGGGGGGGGGGGAATATTGAATTAGGAGTGGGGAATTAGAACACAGAGTACAGACCGTAGACGTCGGAGACGAGAATAACAGCAAGGTTGGAATTAGGTTGACCGGAAAGGTAAGAGCTGAGGCCTCCGACGTCTTGAACCAGACCTCCGCCGGAGGTTGAGGAGAGAGACGGTGGGTTGTCGCAGCACTGTGGACCTGACATTGTTTTCTCGAGGATAGTAAAGACTGGAGACTACAAGGGAGGGGAAATAGAGGGAGAAACCGCTGATCTCAGTAATGACGTTTGTTTTTTTTTTTTTTTAATTGACAGCCTCATCATATTCAACGTCCTGATATACAATTGTCTTCTTTTTTTTTTTTTTTTTTTTTTTTTTTTTCTAAACTGATATTTTGATTAGGCTGTGAGCTCGTGGGACTGCCTACTATGCCGCCGGCCCGTGTATAGAGTTGGTTTTACAAAAAAATGCATTTTTTTTCTAAGTTTAAAAAAAACGTATTTTATACTGGTACCTAATAACACTAACATTGACATTTTTTTTACTGGCACTTTGTTACACATGCACTGACACTTTTATACACTGACACTTAATATACATGCACTGACACTTTTTTATACTGATACTTTGTTACATTAACACTGACACTTTGTTACACTAACACTGACACTTTTTACACTGACCCTTAATATACATGCACTGACACTTTTTTGCACTAGCACTTTTTTACACTAACACTGACACTTTATTAAACTGGCACTAGCACTTTTTATACTGGCACTTTGTTACACATGCACTGACACTTTGTTTACACTAGCACTTTGTTAAACTGGTACTGGTACTTTTTTACACTGGCACTTTGTTACATATGCGCTTGCACTTTGTCACATTGACACTTTGTTAAACTGACACTGACACAAACGGAAAAAACAAAACACGTTTTTCCTAAGATTTTGGCCTATAATATAGATATACGTGTATTTTTTGCAATTTCTTCATTGATATTATTATTTTGCAATGTACTTATTGAAGTACAATTTTTTTCTAATATCCTCACTTCGTTAAGGGATTCGTTAAGGGAGTCATCAATTATTTAACGGAATTTGTTCATGTGTCATCATGTAATTAACCCCCATTAAATATTTAACATTTCCATTAAAATAATTAACCGAAATCTAAACAAAGGATTTGAAATAGAAAATGAAAAATGTACCCTTTCTTCAACCTTTGACCATTGTCCCCCATAGCACCACCCCACAATGCCATAAAACTAGGGGTGGTTCGGTTGGTATACCGGCTTTATTTTGCTTATACCATGTATCAACCAAGTATGATTTGGTATAAGAAAATCTGTACCAGTACCAACCACAAAAGTCGGTATACCAAGTTTATGGTACGATTGGTATTCGATTGATACGATTGGTATTAGATATATACCAAATGTATACAAGCATCTAAACCATTAGTAGAAGCTAGCCTCTCCATCCCAAACTCAGTGTCCATTTTTCAATAAAATTTACTTCATTCACCTTTGCCAACATCATGAACAATGTTTAAATGTGGTACTGAACCCCCATTCAGATGTATTTGCTAGTAAATATGCCTAAAAGGTTACTCCCAAAATTTTCGAGAAACAAAACTGCAAGCACAACAGTTTGAAATGCTTATATAAAATCAATAGTAACAGGATTCAAATAGTACAAATTAAAAGTACAAAATCAGATAAGAAGGCAAAAATAGGGGAAGAAGATGGGAAACATACTTTCGATTTTGAACGGTGCTGCAAGTGTAATCGATGAGCTGAACCACATAACCTTTACGAACTTGTCCCGTCTTGACTCGGTCATTGAGCTAAGTCGCGAGCATTGCGTGCTGAGAAACGGAAGTATCAGAGAGCAAAACACGGTACCGTTCCTGAGATTTACCGATCAATTTGATATCTAAGACCTGTAGCAACGGTTTCGAATCCACGTCTCCGGCAATTATGGCCGATATTGAGTTCGCCGTCAAATTGACCGGCATTGTGAGGGGATAGAAGGAAGATCGCGATGAGTGTGTGAGATCTGGAAATGTGATTGGGAATTAGGGTTAGATTTTTTTTAATTTTTTTTATATGTATATAATAATATATACTCCCTCCGTCCCGCTGATAACTTCACTTTTTGCCATTTTGGGTGTCCCATTGAAAGCTTCACCTTTCCTTTTTTGGCAAAGGAATCTTTACTATTCCCTCCACTCATTCTCTCTCCTACATTATTTTAATACTCACAACACCATTATAATTTACTATTCCCTCCACTCATTCTCTCTCCTATTTTCAAATTACACTCACAACATTTTCTCCACCTTAATTTGCGCGCCGAAGCCAAAATGGTGAAGTAATAAGCGGGACGGAGGGAGTATTTTATATTTTTTTTTAAAAAAAAGTCGGTATTTCGATATACCAACCGATTTCACTTCTATATACCACTTACCAACCATTTTCACTAATTGGTACGGTACTACCGTACCGAAAGTTCGGTATATCGATTTCACCGATTTCACTGTACCGATTACAATTGATACGGTTGGTATATGGATTGGTTGGTACGGAAGAGTACCATTTGCCAGCCCTACATAAAACACACCCTCTCATGCCCCATTTTGTGCCCATTTGCTCTTAAAGTTTATTAGTTTCTACATTACTTAAACAAGTATAAAATTGCACCAAATAATTTTCCCTATTCCTTATAGTATAGAAACACATCATTTATTTTGGTGCGAATAAAAATGAAAAAACGTAGGAAGTTTCTCTGTTGCTCTCTGCCAATGGTTGGAGGGAGACATGTTCCCCTGATTTACTTGTCCTAAAAGATGGGTGGGGAAATTTCTTCAACTCGAGTGCTGATCCCACCAAACCCGAACACAGAAATAATGAAAAAAAAAAAAACTATTGAAATTCAACATAAATACAAATGAGTTCTGCACTAAGGCCACAATAAAATAAAATGTATTGGTCCCGTTACAGATTATTTCTTAATTCTTAGAAGTAGAATTAGGAGTCGGTTGATTTAACATACTTTTCCAACCAGTTGATCATGTCAGTATGTGCTTCTTGAGCACTATTGACAGCAAACTCATCCTCGTCTTTGTATCTTACTGTCCATCCATGAACAACGCCAGGAAATATCTTCAAATAACTATCAATCTGCCGTTACAAATTCTTAAATAAGTCAATAAATTCAAAAAAAAAATTAAAAAAAAAATGAGAATGAGAATCACTTACTGGTTTAGCTGATAATATTTTGCCAAATTGTTTCAATTCCTCTGCTGGGGAAATATAGTCGCTCTCAGCCCCTAATATTGCAATTGGAATCTTGACCTCTGAAACCAATCATAAATACAGATTATTTATAATGTGCCATTGATAATTAAGAAACTGAGGATCGAGAATTGAAACGTACCATTAACATCATCAATAGAGAGGGAACCAGGGTGCAATAGAACTCCGGCTTGAATGTCATCATACTTGGCTAGTTTTGAGACTACCATCCCTGAAACAAGCCAAAACCAGTTACCATGGGTACAACCAATGTACAAACAAAAAAATACATTCCTTAAAAACTTTGACAAGTTAACTGCGACACATAATATTATGGGACGGAGGGAGTACTAAGTAGAAATGAATGCAAGCAGTTCCTTATAAATGATTTATTACCTCCCCAGCAAAAACCTGCAGCACCTATTGCAGAAACTCCTTTGCTTTTTATAGCAGAAATCACTTTTCTTGCATCTTCACAACCTTTTTCCTGAAAACAAACAAATGCACGTCCAAATCTTATCCTTAAACAAAAGCATGCAACTACAAAACTGTTTGTGCTGGTAACTGACGGGTAAATGGTCTTCAAGCCAAACAAATACTGGCCGGTCCTTGTTTTCATATAAAAATGGATCTCCATTGAAAAAGTCTGGGACTACTACATAGAATCCCGACGCTGCAACTTTATCTGCAAGTTTCCTTCAAAATTGAGTCCCAACAAGGTTAGATTCATTGTAAAAATATCTAAACTATAACCTCATTATACTATATTGGAAAACAAATAGGAAGTAAATAAACGTAGATATATTTCTACAGAATAATTAAAAGACATAAATAAAAGCTAAGATGTTCGGACTCTTAGGTTTACCACGCCGGACTTGTGTGGACAAGACTAAAATACGAGTGTCCGACACAGGTAATGTGGGGTAAACCAAAGAGTCCGAGCATCGATTAAAAGAAAATAAATGAAAAGTAAATAAACAAACAACAAAAAGAGACACAAGTATATTGCATGAACACAACAGAGTAGTTCAACTGCATACCTCAATTTTGGAGCTTCAAATCCTGCCATCAAACACAACATTTAAACAAAATAAAAAATAAAAAAAATTAGTGGATGATAATGGTAATACATAGCATAGCATGTGGAAATCCTCAGATCACTACAGATACACAAACAAAAATTCACATAAAAAATCCAATTACATACTCCCTCCTTCCAAAATAAATGTCACAGTCGACTTATAAACGTTTTTAAGATAGGTGCTTTATTAGTTTGTAAATTACTTATATAATAAAATTGCACCAAATCACTTTCCTTATATAGTATAGAAACACGTCATTTATTTTGGCACGAATGAAAATGGAAAGAGCGACATCTATTATTGGACCGAGGGAGTACCAAACATAAACACAAATGTAATTTTACTCAAATTAAAAAGATGCCCAGAAAGAACATAAGTTGGAAAAATCATAGGTGGGTACGAACCAAATACGTCGGAGATCAAAAGAACAGCAGATTTAGAGTCAGGTGAGCCGGAAATGTAAGAAGTGAAGCCTCCAATATCTTGGATATCACCTGCGCCGGAAGTTGAAGAGAGCGTTGGTGGGTTCTGGCAGCACTGGGGACCTGACATATCTTGGCAAGATTTTTTATAGGGCGGTAAATACAAATAGTAGTATTTATATGATTTAAGTTATTTTATTTTAATATTTATTTTAATTCGATTTAATTGGAGGTTTGGGTCAAAGTATTCATTTAAGTATTACTCCGTCTGTCCCTAAAAGATTGTTTTGTTGTACATTTTGCAATTATTAAGGAAGAGTTTCACATTCTTATACCTTAGTAGATTTGCATTAACATTCATGCTTAAGTTTAAAAATTGGACCTACTTTTTTGGACAAGTCAAAATGGCAAATGGGACAGGAGGGAGTATAAATTAGTGGACCAAATTCATAGTCTGGCTCTGGATTCTTGAGAAGTTGTTTACTTGTCTTTGTTGAGAAGTCCCATTTTGCTTCTTCTGGTCAAGTGAATTCTTGTTCACATATGCTGATTTCTTGTTTTCTTCAAGGCAAAAACCATATTTTCTTCATTAATTAAACTATAGGGTGATTTCAAATGGCGTCACCCAACTATTTTTTTTTTTTTTTGTCATTGTGCTATAGGGACATTTTAAAATGTGAGAACTGTCCAATTTTCTGTCAAAATCCTAACAAAAGTTAGTCATGTGACCATACGTGACTAACTTTCATTAATTTTTAACGGGTCAATGAAGGACGTTAACTTATGTTAACTATGATTTAACTTAGATTCTTCACAAGTCGCTTCGCCGCCACCATACAGACACCTCCGTTCAAGATCAACAACTCAGTAAACAGTTCAGAAACATGGTACCATCTAGGAAAAAACACATTAAATTCAACAGAACCACAAATTATTTTTGCATACTTCATATGCCAATAAGTCAAATGTATATGTTCCTTACACTTTGGAGATCCAAAGAGAGGACTATATAAACTTCAAACAAAACATATGAAATTCATCAACTGCAAATGATTGCTGCATACACATCAAACCTGATAAATTCCATGCCCTAAATTCTCTGACAAATTTCTGAAGAGAAAAAGAAGATTAAACTCGACTTCATATTGAACTTCCTTCATTTCATATGTTTGGTGAACCAGTTCAACATGTCAGCATGAGCCTTAAACGCACTCTTGACAACAAATGGGATGCTATCATTGTATCGGAGAGTCCATCCGTGGCTAACATTAGGAAATATCTTCAACCGACTATCAATCTGCAGTTACAGGATCACGAATGAATGAAAACTCCCTCCAAGAAAAAGAATATTTTCATTACTCCAGCTTAAAATGATATTTCATTTTCAACTTTGAAAGACGTTCTAAAAATAAACTTTCATGCAAATTTAGTTGCAAATATACATAATTAATGATAGCTGTCAATTACAGTAATAAAGTCCGAGGCTCCATCTCAAATCCAACCAACAATGAGAGGAGTAGCCCAGAATCGTTACTATATTACTGTATTGAGTACAAGGGTTGTTTATTCCCGATGCGGGGAAAGTGCTTCAGCATACAATATGAGAATTCTTACATGATTTGCTGCAAAAATTTGTTTGTATTGGTTCATGATAGCTGGTGCGGTAGCTTTGTCAAGCTCAGCAGCCAATATTTCTATAGGAGCACGAATCTCTGAAATTCAAGAATTCCAATGATTCAAACTATAATTAAGGCCGGGTAATCAAATATATAATAAGACACAAATTAGAGAAATAAGATAGGATATGTTACCTTTGATTTCATCAACTATGAGATAACTAGGATGCAATAAGACCACGGCTGAAACACTATCATTAAATTTTGCTATTTTTGATGCCACGGCCCCTAAAATAATTCAAGAAAGCGAGTTAACTCATCTGCACACGTGTTTGTCTGCATAAATAAACAGATTACAAGAGATGTGCGTATGAATAAATATTAGTTACCTCCCCAGCAAAAGCCTGCAAATCCAACCTTGGACATTCCTCTGCTTTTCAAGTCAGCAAGTAGAGTTTTGGCATCATCAAAACCTTTTTCCTACAAATGAAACAAATTCAAATTTAATTCATGTTGAATTAAAAAAAAAACGTTATGGGACGGAGGTAGTAGCTAGGTGATTACGGGTGTGTGGTCTTTGAGCCAAGCGTCTTTAGGCCTTTGAGTATTGTTGGGATTGAATGGTTCACCATGGAAGAAGTCGGGGGCTAAAGCATAGTATCCTGCTGCTGCAACTTTATCTGCAATCAGCCTTATTTTATCCAAACTCAATCATGTTAGTATGTAGCAATCTAGTAGTATAACCTCTCTTTTTTTTCTCGTTAAAGAGCGAAAGATGTTAGGAGTGAAGTTGCTGATTTGCCTTACCTCAGTTTTGGAACTTCAAATCCTGCCCAACAGAAATAACCTTATAATTAGAAATTGACATTAAATCTGCTTATTGAAAGATGAGGTTAAATCTGAATAATAATCCATCCGTCCCGAAAAGATAGTCTCGCTATAAGATTATGAAAATTTAACTATCCTAATACATTCTAAAAAATGTTAATGACTAATCATAGATTCATAGATTGAGTGGTTTGAGTGAGTTTGTTGTTCAATTGCTTGGTAATTAGGCATCGCAAGTTCGCAACCCTACATTTTAATATCAACGGTTAAGATTGTTTTCAAGTGAAATTCCCATATTAACTTTGGAGAAATTTGGGCATGAAATCGGGGCGGTCCAAATGTTTTAGAGGCCCTGTTCAGAATTTAAAAATAGGCCCTAACAATAATTATAAAAATAAAATATACAACTTATTTATTATTTTAATAACATAATTAAATTTATTTCAGACACAATTGTAGTAGGAAAATTTCTAAATTTACAAATAATTATCAAACTTTTTATTTGAAAATTATTGTCCGTTTAATATTCTTTTAAGCAAAATCATATTGGTCAACGTTAATTATAAAAAAAAGTTAAGGTGCGAAATTTATTTAAAACATAAATAATATTTAGATGATTAATCGGTTGACAATAGTTCTGACACAAATATGCAAAGAAACTGAGTTTATGACATGATCATTATATGTTCATAAAACTGATTTATGACATATAATCAGATATCATGTGATCGCTAATAGAAATAGAAAAAAATAAAACATATTTGTAACGAAGAAATATATATATAAATGGAAATGCATATATTTGGGGTATGGAAATTAAAGGAGGACAGAAATAATTATACCAAAAATGTCGGTGATGAGAACAACGGCAAGCTTGGCCTGAGGAGTGCCGGCGACGTAGGAATTGAGACCTCCGATGACTTCCACGTGACCGTTTCCGCTGTTCGGGTCTGGAACCGGCGGATTGTCCGTGCAATGAGGGGTCAACTGTCCTATGCTTTTATTGCAAATTCCAATTATTATTACAACTAACGCCACCTGTAAATTATTACAAACCTTCTGCCGGATATGCATCTCTATTAGATCCGGTGGGTGACTTGCGGCGGACTTGGATCAAAATGAACCCAAGACGTTGAGGCAGAGAAGAAAGGAATTTATTTTTTCTTATTTTTAGTTGGGATCCGATTATGTAGACGTTGATAATGATATATGTGAAGATAAAAAATAAAGCGAAAAATATATTTTTATAATTTATGTTTGGGATCCTCGGAAAAAGAAAAGAGAACGTGCATGGGTAGAGTATTTTTAATTTTTTTTTCTTACTTTTATTTTAAATTATCATAACAAATATTACGCGTATTAATTAGCCCTAAAATAGATGTTATTATTCTACATGAAAAATTAGTCTTAATTAATGTTATTTTATCAATGATATAAATAATCGAGTTGGTCTTATAAAAAACTAGTTTTTTCTTAAGATAAGAAAAAACGTGTTTTCAAAATAAACGGTGGCAATTTTGTAATTGCTGGCAACCATGTTCAAAATAAACGATAGCATTTTTGTAATTACTGGCAACCATGATAAATGCCAGTGTTAATATTACAAATGACCTGTGATTTCATACTGGCATTTTATAAACATGAAACTGGCACATTTTACACGGGCACTTTTAAATACATGAACTGGCACTCTTCACACGGCGTTACACTAACACGGCACTTTGTTACACGAATATTTTCTTTGGCTCTCAAAAATACAAGCACCGGCATTCAAAAATACATGGTGGCATTTGAAAACACATTTCTTGGCACTCAAAATGCATATACGGCACTTTCAAAAACACCGATAATTATTTTTGATATTCAAAAAAACATGAACTGGCATTCAAAAAAACATGGGTGGCATTCAAAATTATAAGAACTGGCATTCAAAAAATACATTGACACTCAGTTACACACTTACTGGCACTCTATTATACACTAACTGGCACTCCAAAATACATGGACTGGCACTCCAATACACATACACTGGCACTCAAAACCACTGATAATCATTTTTGCTGACATTCAAAAAAACATGAACTGGCATTCCAAAAAATATGTACTGGCATTTGAATTAAAATGGACTGGCATTTGAATTAAAATGGACTGGCACTACTGACAAAAATTAGTAAGCTCCAATTGCTGTAAAATCTTAGCTTGGTCCGACCTACCTACATTTCCGACATAGAACCATAAGTCTTCCATACATCCATACTTCATTTTCTCCCTCTTTCTTGTTCAATTTCCTTTCCTTTCTCGAGATTCAGTTTGACTATTTTCTGGGTTTTCGTTCATTCATGGCCGTCTCTGCAAATTTCATTAAATTTTGGGAATCATTTTCGGTAGCTCAAGTGGGGGCAATCTTGATTTCCAGTTCATTGTTCGATCCACTTTCTTGCTGATTTGGAATTTTGTACTTATTTATGCAATTACCGTAGGATAAATAAGGCAATTACTAAATTTAGGGTTCTGTAGAGCTTGATTTGATATTGGCAAAGATTTAGTTTGGGGAAGTTGGAGAGGTCGCCGGTGATGCAACGGTTGATTGGGGTCTTGGATTGAGGGAGAATTAGGTTTGGTTGAGGTCGCCGGTGAGGAAGAGGCTTGGTTGAGGGATTTGGTCCGGCAATGGAGGTTGGGCTTGGAGAAGAAGAAGACGCAGGGAGGCTCTTTGCGTATAGAGAGAGAGACCGGATAGAGAGAGAAAGAGAGAGAGTGTTAACGGTAAAACACGTTTTTTGTTAAGTTAACAAAAAACGCGTTTTTTATAAGTTTTTGGCTAAATAATCTCGTATATAAATATATCAAGCTCATTCAAAATAAATAATGTAAAATGCAATATTTATGGTTAAAAAAAAAAAACTCTAAAATTTTCTATGAAATTGAGGAAGATATATTCCAAGATTTCATCACTTGCCAGCCAAAATTACAACTAAATTGATGCGCTCTCCATACCTCCATACTTATTTTCTGGGGGTCTTTGGATTTTATATACAAATACATTCAATTTAAATGATTTAATTTATTGTAGTATTTATTTATTTTATAGACAAAAATGACTCTTTGATTAAGTTTTGTTACTAAGTCTTTGTTGTTGTTGTTGTTGTTGTTGTTGTTGTTGTTGTTTGTTTTAGGATCTTAATTATACATTGACAACTTTTACTACTAAAACTTTCAGTTTCTTAAAAAAAATTCTTTGTTAAATTATCTGAGCAAATTTTATTGTAGTAAAAGTAAAATGACAGTTCTGACAATAGATAGCAAAGCTGATGGTTATAACTGGGGAATTATTCATGAGTAGGTTTTAGGGAAAACCTGTTTCTGCATAAGTTATAAAAAGTCCACTTTAAAACAGTGAATTTAGGTTTTAAAACACCAAGTTGATATATTTAAAAACAAGACTTTTTGTAACTTATGTTATGGAGAAACAGGTTTCTCCCAAAATTTTTTGATTATTCATTTTTATTTTCTTGAAAAATCAGTCAGCTTTTTTAAGTCTAATTGATTTTGTCGTTATCTAAATAAAAATAAATAAATCTAGTGGTTGAAATTGTTACTATCCGTTCCGACGTGGGAAGTAGGATTGTACCAATAAGAGAATGGTCAAAGGTCAATGCCTTGTTTGGTGTTGAGTTAGACTACCCACAGTGGTAGTATGAAATGGGATTGAAATCCCATTTCATTCAGCCTAGGCACTGCAATGGGGAACTGAAAGTTGGCTGTATTAATTAACGGGATGAAAACTTTCATCCCGGTTGAATGCAATTTTTTATTTTTATTTTTTTAAACTGCCATGTGTTATTGTCTCATTGGCCAGAAATTGGCGAGTGCGCCACACCGCCCGGGATGGCGCGTGTGGCGTTCGCCTTTCCCTTTTTTTTTTTTTTTTTTAAGCGCCAAGTGTCGGCCCCCATTGGTCCGTACTTTATTATTATTTTTCACCCAATTATTTAAACTCAATTATCTCATAATAAATGATTTAAAAATAAAAATAAAAATTCACCAAAATTCATCATTTTTTCCCCTACAAATTGATATAAGTTTCATTTGATTTGGACACAAAAAAACACTTAGTTTTCAATTTGGGTGAATTATTACCTAGTAAATTGATTTTTTTTTAATTTTTTTTTCACCAAAATTCATCATTTTTTTTCCCTACAAATCGATATAAGTTTCATTTGATTTGGACACAAAAAAAAAAACTTAGCTTTCAATTTGGGTTGAATTATTACCTAGTAAATTATTATTTTTTTTAATTTTTTTTTCACCAAAATTCATCATTTTTTTCCCTACAAATCGATATAAGTTTCATTTGATTTGGACACAAAAAAAAAAACACTTAGCTTTCAATTTGGGCTGAATTATTACCTAGTAAATTATTATTTTTTTTAATTTTTTTCACCAAAATTCATCATTTTTTTCCCTACAAATCGATATAAGTTTCATTTGATTTGGACACAAAAAAAAAAACACTTAATTTTCAATTGGGAAATTTGAATTATTACCTAGTAAATTATTATTTTTTTTAATTTTTTTTTCACCAAAATTCATCATTTTTTTTCCCTACAAATCGATATAAGTTGATGCAATATTTTTTTAATTAAGTGTGAAATATTTTTTTAATTATAAATAATAATAATTATTATTTTACTAATCATAAAAATAAATAATATAAATGAAATAAAATAAAAGTAGTGGGGTATAGAATGATGAGTTGGAGGGAGTTGAAATTTAGTTTAAGTTAGCCATTGGAGTGGGGGTAAATGAAATGGGTAGATGAAATATTAGGTGGATGAGAAAAAGTGTAAAAAGTGTTAGATGAAATGGGGGAGTGGGATGAAACCACTGTGGGTAGTCTTATTATTAATATACACCAAATTGACATTTGGTTAATTTCAACTTTCTGGTAAACTTCAACTTTCTAACATATTTTCTACGAGGGGATTTATTATATAATTTTTCAAATTTATCAACGAACGGAATATTTTGTGATGGGTCGAGCCCAATACCTCGCTACGAGCTAGGGGCCCAACAGGCCCATCAAAGAACCAACTATGAAGGATCCGATCAAGACCTGGGTTATGGCTCGTCCAACAACAGATGGCGGTCGTCGCCATTGAGCGACCAAGCCCATCCAAGCGACGAGCCAATACACCCATGAGCAAAGGTTTGAGCTTTAGCCCGTCGTTACGTCAGGAAAAGGTCGTCGCCAATGAGTTGCGACCCACCTAACGACGAGCCTGCCCACCGCACAGAACCGATCTCACCCAAGAGTGAGCGTCGTCACTGAACGACCGACTCTCTCTGATTGCTTGCTCGTCGAGTCATCTCTCAAGAAGACGACCTGATTGGACGCACGGCTACAGGTCGTCTCTTCAATTAAGCTTCCTCAACAAGCTTGATTAATAAGCTAATTTGGGATAATGTCAGACCTACCACAGTGCTTTGTTACACGTGCAATCATGTAACCAGTAATAACACCAAAAGGTGTGCAGGTTGACTTTCCTTTATAAGCTAAGCTACTTATCAGTGTCAGGTGTTGCAGAGTCCTTATTTAGGCGGACCAACCCCAGCGTGACACGTGTACGCTTAGGAGACAGAGCCGATCCAACGGTTGGCATCCACCCCATCCAACGGTTCAGATAAAAACCCTAATGTCATTCTATCCACTATAAATATGGGAACAAAACATGGACAAAGAAAATGCTTTACTGCATATTTACGTACTCACACATTATTTACACCATTTTCCAGTCCATCAACTGATTCTCACGCCGGAGGGGCTTGCCGGAAGACCCCCGGCTCAGTTTCACGGTTGTTTTGTGGTGTTGTGCAGATCACAAAGTTAGCTCAATCTTTGCTGGACACGATTACTGAGCCCAAGACACATTCCTGCGCGATCAGATTGGTTCCATTGCCGGGAATCGTTTGTCAGTGATCTTCAATAACAGAAACACAGCCGGAAAAGTTTGGAAAAATGGAGTCAGATGGACACACGGCAAGCAAATCCACCGGAGACCAAGATATACCTCCTCCTCCTCCTCCTCCTCCTCCTCCGCAAGGTCAACCACAAAACCCTAGACCACCCTCTCCACCTAGGAACCCTAATTTAAGGGTTACCAGGTCACAAGGGGTGGTTGATGACACTGGCCTTCAAACAGCTAGAAGGAGGGAGAAGAGACCAGCTTAAGAGAGGCAGCGACGACCTCCCCTAGAAAGGAGACCTGAGGTAGCTACTGAACGCCGTGTGGGAGGCCCATCCAACCCACACCTCGACAGAGCTGCTTTCCTCGTCGAAAGATCAAATGCCCTTCGAGAATTCCTGCAAATCCAGAATGAACTCATCCAGATAGCGGCGCCCCAAGCCCCACAGGCGTCCCACCATACCTTCTCGTCGGGAAGGAGAAGGAACCGGAGGAAAGAAGGTCATCGAGATGACATCGTAACTGGGGAGGAACGGGTGGTGCCCCAGATTGACCTCAGAGATCACATTAATCAACGCCGTAGTGAAGGAGCGCCCTCCCAGCAACGACGAGATGGGGAGATAGACGCTCGTAGAGTAATGGCAGTCGAAAATCCAGAAGCAAATCAGAACCAAGTGGTTCAAGGTCGTCTTGGGACACCCTCGTTGAGAAACGAACGGGCACCGAGCTATAGGGAGAGAACCCGAACTCCCCCTCATCGCGAGTGAGAGCTATCCAGGTCGTACAGATCATCTCCGTCGTCGAGCTTTCGAGGGGAGAGATCCATCTCACGACGACTCGCTCCCACAGAGAGACAACGGCCTAATACCGTTGCCCGGGGGCCTCGTCAAGATAGGATCCCCCCAGCCGGCCCAGCAGGAGAAGTTGATATGAGAGAATTCTTGAGTCTCAAGCGTCAGGTAGAAGAACTGACAAACAAAAGAAACAAGGTCGATAGTGACGACTCAGAAGATGATTGTGGTACCATGAATCCCTTGGCTCCTTGGATGCTAGAGACGGGACCTCCTGAACCAGGCTTTAAACTTCCCGACTTGAAACAATATAACGGCTCTACGAGTGCCATTGATCACATACAACATCTCGAAGCCCAGATGTATGTAGTGGCAAGAGTCTCAGGCCACGACGATGTCATGTGTAAGGCCCTCACAACCACGCTGACTGACGCCGCTTTACGATGGTTTAGGAGCCTACCTAAGGGGAGCATTGAATCATGGAAGCAAATGAGAAAAAAGTTTTTGGGAAGGTTTGCAACGGCGGGAGATCGTCGCAAGACTGTCAACGATCTTAGTAACATTTCGCAAGGAGCCGGAGAAAACTCTATGAGCTATTTCAAAAGGTTTAAGAAGTTAGTGGACCAAATTGATGAAGACCTGACTGATAGAGAAATTATCAATTGTTTCAGACACGGTGTTGTTTCCTCCACTCTGGACTACGAGTTACAAGTCCACCCGGCCAAATCTCGAAAAGATCTCTACGCCAAAGCGTATGCTGTCGCCGAGGCTGAGGAGAGAAAGTTACAAAGAGAAGGAAAGGCTATTGACGAGGTTGAAACGGCAAAATCTAAAAAGGACAAGGCTGGAGAAAAAGGAAAGAACAAACAAGTAAAGGCTGAAAAAGTTCCAGAGTCGTACACTCCTCTGACCGTGTCAAGGGCTGAGATTTTAAGCAATGTGGATTTTGGCCCGGCGCCAAAGGTGAGCCCCAACGGGAAGGGGAAGAAAAATATGAACAAGTATTGTGAATACCACAGAGATAAGGGACATGACACTGAAGAATGTTTCAGCTTGAAGAAAATCATTCAGAGATGGATTGATGATGGTCGTCTCCAGGAGTATGTGAGGAAGGTGTTGGGTTTTATGGATCCATGCGCAGCGGAATTAAGCATCAAATTAACACAAAACCCAAGCCCTAAGATCCGTTCTATACGATTAAATTGAATTCCTATGAAATAGAATTTACCAACCTTTATTGCTTTCCGGTCTTGAGCTATCGAACAATTTATTGTTGTGATTTTGAATCAAAATCTTCGATCTTCAAAACCTTTTTGCATCTTCATATTGATTTGAACAATAGAACTCTAGGCCTTGATCGTCGTACGAGCGAAGACCCTCTAGTAGTATCCACACGTTAGAATGAACCAAGAACAGTTCTTGTGAATTGCTAGATTCTTAAACCTTGAAGAGTATTGAGAGTATTTTGTTATGATTTTCCCTTGAAAAATTCGGCCAGACCATTAGGGTTAACAGACCTCTCATATTTATACTACTTTAGTATGAATATGTTTCCTAATCGAATTAGGAGACCAGGCTGTCAAAAACGCGTCTGGTGGCTAGTTATGTCGCGTGACATACTTAGCCAGTTGGCTAAGTATGTCGCGTGACAAACGTTGCCATATGGAAGAACTCTCAATCATTCTTCCTTTGGTTTAATCAATTCATTATAGTTGTGTGTGACCCAATAGGATTATATTATGTTGGCAATGAGTTCGATCATATCGACTCTCATAAGACATAAGCGGACTCTAGCAAGCCATTATGTCTACCCAAATAATATAACGTAAGAGTTCACGTTTCCAATGGTACACTTCCATTTCTCCCTTTGTCTCACGATGTTATATTGAACACAAGTCATGGTCCACGTCAACTTGTATTTGTTCAATGCTTTCTCGATCTTGAGTATAATGATATTTCAATCGCATTGGGGTGTGGCCACACACTTTCCATCATTATCACTCATCGAGGGGCCCAAGCAAAACATCTCTCTTTCGAGGGACAAATTCCATCTTGACTTATCATCCTTCCCATCATGAATCCGATCATGCCAAAGATAGTCTTTATAAATATCATGTTAAGATATCGTTTGACTAAAATCAAACATGACTTTCATCATATGTAAGGTCATGATAATCTCAGGTCTAGGGACTAAATGAAGTGACCATATGAGATTTAATTATGACATTTGACCATGACATAAATCTCATACGGGTCAAGTCCAGTCACTTGTTCTCTAACAAGTACCCATAATTTCAATGTGCATCTCTATGCATATAATCATCATATGATTATCCATTGACAATTATACTAATTATTCTCTTAATAATTAGGGACGGAGATTATTACAATAAATATGCAAACTATATAATAATCAAATAATAAACATAAACGATAAAGATGATACATAACGGTTTTCAGTTAAACATAACTAAAGCCTAGGGCATTACACCAACAGTCTCCCACTTACACTAGGCTCCATTTATGTATCGAATACTCATGGATCTAACATGACCATCATGCTTCTGCCTATGCGAGGGTCTTTGTTAGTGAATCCCTTATGTCATCATCGGTTGATACTTTGTATATCTTAACGTCTTCTCATTCTTTATGAATTCCTCGAAGAACGTCTAAGTGAGTGTTTGGATCGCTGTTGTGACCTTGGTTCCATTGTTTGCACAAGTGGCACCACTATTGTCATAACAAAAGTTTCACCGATTAGTGATACTTGGAACATTTCCAAAACACTAATGAACTTTTGATCCAAACTGCCTCTTTTAGCCACATCATATGTTGCTAAAATTCGGCCTTAGTAGTAGAATTGGCTACAATTTCTGCTTGGAACTCTTCCAATCAAAACTGCACCTCTATTAAGCATAAACACAAATCCTAATTGCAATTTTAAAATAACTTTGTCAGTTTGGAAGCTAGCATCTATGTAACCCTTACAACAAGATTAACTTCCAATCTTTCAAATCCCAAGAACATATCCTTAGTTCTTCTTAAGTACTTAAGGATCATCTTGACTGCCATCCAATGGTTTACATCGGGATCAGATTGGTATCGACTCATCATGCTTAGAGCATATGAGATGCCGAGTCTAGTATAAATCATGGTGTACATGACAGATCCAAATGCCGAAGCATATGGAACTTCATTCATTTCCCTTTTGCTCATCAGTTGTCATAAGACAATGAATATTGCTAAGAGAAATACCATGACCCATTGACAAGCTACTCTTCTTAGACTCTTCTAAGAATCTTGTCAATGTGAGCACTTTGACTCAAACCAATTTATCCTTCTAGATCTATCTCTATAGATCTTGATGCCAAGGATGTAAGAGGCTTCACCCATATCTTTCATTGAGAAACCTTTCCTTGACCAAGACTTAACAGTCTTAAGTGTCGGAACTTGTTTTTCCAATGAGTAAGATATCATTGTAATAAAACAATAGAAATAATACTACGCTCCCACTGAATTTCATGCATACACAAGGTTTATCTTCGTACTTGATAAAGTCAAACTCTTTGACCAATTCATCAAAACGAAGATTCCAATTCCTTTAAGCTTGCTTCAACCCATCTCATGGATCTTTGCAACATGCATACTTTATTAGAGTTTCTTGGATCGACAAACTATTCAGGTTGTGTACTATACACATCCTTAATAATCTTTCCATTTAAAGAAAGTCGTTTGACATTCATTTGTCATATCACATAGTCACAATATGCGATAATGGCAATTGAAACTTCTAACAGACTTTGACATTGTAACTTACGAAAAGGTTTACATCATAGTCAATACTATGTATTAACCTAAATCCCTTTGCTACAATCCTTAGTCATGAAAGTATACATCTTCACATCCATGTCGGTCTTGAAGACCTACTTGCATCCCTTTAGTTTTTACACCTTCAGGTAGCCCAATCAAGTTCCAAACTTGATCATCAAACATGGATTGCAATTCGGACTCCATGGTTTCTAACCATTTATCCAAATTAGGAGAGGACATCGCTTCTTGATAGCAAGTAGGATCGTCATTCTTAATGACTTTCCACTTCATCACTTTCCGCAATGAGAAATCACTATTCCTTGAGTTCGGATCGTGACCTATCTAATCTACGATGGACTTGTGCATCTTGAACTAGTTCCACAGCTCCTCTATGAACTTGGTTCCGTCTCTACTCTTTGATCCATGTCATTTTCAAGTTCTTGAACTTTCTTCAAGATTAATTTTACTCCCACTAGATTCTTTATTGAGAAACTATTTCTCAAAAAAAAAATCGTGTAGAGCAACAAACATTTTGTTCTCTTTGTGATTGTAAGATTAATTTCCGAAAATAACCTTGTCAAATTTGGTGCTAACTTATAAGAGACAAGTCTCTTTACATAAGATTTGCAACCCCAAATCTTCATGAAAGACAAACTAAGTTTTCTTCCATGCCACATCTCATGTGGGGCCTTAGGAACCGATTTAGTAAGGACTCAATTCAGTGTAACCGCATTATTTCTAATGCATATCCTCAAAAGGAAATAGGAAATAGGAAAGTCTAATTGACACATCATCGAACGAACCATGTCCTACAAGGTTCAATTCCTCCTTTCAGACACATCATACAATGTGGTGTTCCGGGTGGAGTCAACTCTGAAACGATTTCATAATTTTGAGATGATTGTCAAACTCTTGGCTCAAATATTTACCACCTCGATCTAATCGAAGTACTTAATAGTTTTGCCAAGTTTTTTTGCACTTCATCTTGAAATGTTCGAAACATCTCAAACGATTCACCTTTGGACTTCATCAGATAGACATAATCATATCTAGATAAGTCTTTAGTGAAATATGATGAAATACCGAAATCCTCCCTAGCAATGCTTTGCTTAATGGTCCACATACATCTCATGTATAATGACCAATAAGTCACTAGCCCTCCCACTACTTTAGTGTAGGGTGGTTTGGTCGATAATCCCAATAAATAAGATCCAAATTCCTCAAATGATTCATGGTCATATGAGTCTAAAAGTCCATGTTAATGGAGTTTAGATATATGTTTCTTATTTATTTGACCAAGCCGACAATGCCATATGAACGCTTTGTTCATATTGTTCGGTTTAGATTTCCCATTTATATTATAGATATCTTCAATATTATTTTGTTTCTCATCATCAAGGATATGAAGACCATTTAATGACATATGCATTACAATAAGGCATATTATTAAATAAATATAAAACTTCTTATTGAAAATAAGAAAATTATATCTTTCATCATCCATTTAAGAAACGAAAATAATACTCCTACTCAAATTCGGAACGTAGTCATACTTGTTCAAAACAAGTATTAGTCCAAGGTAAAGTGACTTCATAAGTCCCTATGGCTAATGTAGCAACCCTTGCTTCATTCTTTTGTATAGGTTTGACTTACCTTCTTTGAGTAGCTTTCTATTCTTTGTTCCTTGCACATTTAAACAAATGTGGGATCCAATCCGGTATCATATACCCAAGAACAAGAAGTTGAAAGGAAAATATCTATCATATAAATACTTGAAGTAGTAGCAATCATATTGCCTTTCTTCACCTTTTAGGCCTTCCTAATAAGCCTTGCAACTTTGCTTCCAATGACAATCTTATTGCAATGATAGCAAACTGCATCCTTTTGAGACACTTTGGGTTTAGCCTCTTCGGCTTTGACAACTTTTGTCCTAGGTTTGGCAACCTTTGCTTTACCTACTTTTTCCTTCCTTTATGAACCCTTTTATTGTGTCAACCATTAACACAATTTGCGGATTGCTCCTTCTTTCATCATATGAATTAAGAGCCTTCACCACAACATATATCTTTTGCCTAGCTTGCACTTGGAACATTTCCCTTTTGCGTTATGCTAGAACAAAAGAATAGTTATCATGTGCTCAAGGTTCTTCATAAGAGCCTTTAAACATGGTGGCAAATACAAGGCAAGCAATATTGTCAGAATCATCACTATGTTTCTAATGTTGCTTCCTTATTTGCCCTTTGCAACATTTGCAATGGGTTCAGTAGGAACGGATTTGTCAAGAACGTACACATTATGTATTGTTCCTTTCGAACTTTGTCCTTCATAAGGACGAATCGCAATTATCATTATGTAATGCTACTTCTACAACAAAATATACAAATTATATGAACACATATCAATATCAACACATTTATCATTTAAGAGCAAATAATGTATTTTACAAATACTCCCACTAAATCATACACCTTCCAATGCATATAAGCATAATATTCATTTAATGGGCTAAAATTCAACTTTAATTTAATCTCAAGTCCGCTATGGCGCACCGCTCAAGATTAAACTAATTAGGTAGAAAACATCAATCATATCGTATATGACTCTTAGGATCTTTTATGAGATTTATTTAAGACATCATATGTCTAAGCATATTTTTAATCTCATCTTATGCCTTGGGTCCAAAACCATTTTGATAACCCAATTAAGTTCATTCATTTTAAACGTATAGGAACCACCATTTCCTCATCTTGCTCGCAAACGGAATAGAATCAAAGCACCTTGCTATGGCAAGCCCACCCAAAACTATCCGAATGGTCTCAAGTGTTTTAATCATGAATTGGCATAAAGAACTTAAAAGTTAAATGAATGTTCTTTAAGGTAGATTATAAGCATATCAGCAAAGATAGTCATAATCATGCACCAGGTAAGTTCCCAGGAAGATAGGTGAGCCACAAGGACTACTTAAGTACCAACTCTTCCTTAGACAGAACTCTCCTAGTCATGCACAATTAGAAATCAGGTCTGATTTGGCAACATAATCACTACCTTTTATAAACAATCAGTTTCCTTTTAAATTTCGCGTAATTATGACTTGTTTCCATAAACAATCATAAAATCCAAAATTTACAATGTC
This sequence comes from Adenophora triphylla var. japonica, assembly GCA_022495995.1. Lineage (NCBI taxonomy): Eukaryota > Viridiplantae > Streptophyta > Magnoliopsida > Asterales > Campanulaceae > Adenophora > Adenophora triphylla. Next base: position 125,481 of record JAFEMH010003744.1, read on the forward strand.
TAAATCTAAACATGTTAGGAAACTATGAATCAATGTTTCAACTAAACATCTAATAAAATTCTTAACACTTAAGAACAATTAATTCATGCATCGCAACAATTAATAAAAACACATTTGAATTAATTAAGCATGCATCATAAACAATGAATTAATCTAGCATAGCCCTATAAATTTTATTTCCAAAAATTTATAGCATCCAGATTAAGACATAAAACATCTCAGATTGCAAACACAATCACAGATTAGCAGAAAAATTAAACAAACTGATTCTGCCCAGATTTGGCTTATTATGTCGCGTGACATACTTAGCCAGTAGTGGCTAGTTATGTCGCGTGACATACTTAGCCAGTGGCTAGTTTTGTCGCGTGACATAACTAGCCAGATTACCAGATTTCCACATGTGGCCTACTATGTCGCACGACAAAGGTAGCCAGTTCGCAGGATTTCCAGATTTCAATCAATTCAGATTACATGGCAATTAAATCATATAAAACAGCCCTTTTACAGATTTAATTCATCATAATTCGAAAATGATTTTCACATTGTTTCACATAAACAATAAAATTCTATCGCATACAAAAATATGCAATAAGCATATAAACGATTTACATCTTAATTCTAGCATGTTAATTCAAACTTAAACATACGAACCAGGCTCTGATACCACTGTTGGGTTTTATGGATCCATGCGCAACGGAATTAAGCATCAAATTAACACAAAACCCAAGCCCTAAGATCCGTTCTATACGATTAAATTGAATTCCTATGAGATAGAATTTACCAACCTTTATTGCTTTCCGGTCTTGAGCTATCGAACAATTTATTGTTGCGATTTTGAATCACAATCTTCGATCTTCAAAACCTTTTTGCATCTTCATATTGATTTGAACAATATAACTCTAGGCCTCGATCGTCGTACGAGCGAAGACCCTCTAGTAGTATCCACACGTTAGAATGAACCAAGAACAGTTCTTGTGAATTGCTAGATTCTTAAACCTTGAAGAGTATTGAGAGTATTTTGTTATGATTTTCCCTTGAAAAATTCGGCCAGACCATTAGGGTTAACAGACCTCTCATATTTATACTACTTTAGTATGAATATGTTTCCTAATCGAATTAGGAGACCAGGCTGTCAAAAACGCGTCTGGTGGCTAGTTATGTCGCGTGGCATACTTAGCCAGTTGGCTAAGTATGTCGCGTGACAAACGTTGCCATATGCAAGAACTCTCAATCATTCTTCCTTTGGTTTAATCAATTCATTCTAGTTGTGTGTGACCCAATAGGATTATATTATGTTGGCAATGAGTTCGATCATATCGACTCTCATAAGACATAAGCGGACTCTAGCAAGCCATTATGTCTACCCAAATAATATAACGTAAGAGTTCACGTTTCCAATGGTACACTTCCATTTCTCCCTTTGTCTCACGATGTTATATTGAACACAAGTCATGGTCCACGTCAACTTGTATTTGTTCAATGCTTTCTCGATCTTGAGTATAATGATATTCCAATCGCATTGGGGTGTGGCCACACACTTTCCATCATTATCACTCATCGAGGGGCCCAAGCAAAACATCTCTCTTTCGAGGGACAAATTCCATATTGACTTATCATCCTTCCCATCATGAATCCGATCATGCCAAAGATAGCCTTTATAAATATCGTGTTAAGATATCGTTTGACTAAAATCAAACATGACTTTCATCATATGTAAGGTCATGATAATCTCAGGTCTAGGAACTAAATGAAGTGACCATATGAGATTTAATTATGACATTTGACCATGACATAAATCTCATACGGGTCAAGTCCAATCACTTGTTCTCTAACAAGTACCCATAATTTCAATGTGCATCTCTATGCATATAATCATCATATGATTATCCATTGACAATTATACTAATTATTCTCTTAATAATTAGGGACGGAGATTATTACAATAAATATGCAAACTATATAATAATCAAATAATAAACATAAACGATAAAGATGATACATAACGGTTTTCAGTTAAACATAACTAAAGTCTAGGGCATTACACCAACAGAAGGATCGTCAAGTAGCCAACACTCGAGCTGCTAACGACGGCCCTCCGGAGAGGCAGCCAAGGATGGTCTTGGTAATTTCTGAAGAGACAAGCAAGAATCAAATAAAGAGCGCCATCTACCATCTCAAGAAAGCCCCTCATGTTCCCCAGAAGTCGGAGACTCCAAACGACGTGATAAGCTTTGTTCCCTACGAGTTAGCAGCTAACCCATTGGCTCGTCAACAGACGCTGGTCATCCCCGGCCTCATTGACAACTGTGAGTCCAGAAGAATTCTAATCGACACTGGAGCGGCCAAAGACATTCTCTTTTACAACGTCTACCAACGGATGGGTCTACCCGATAGCCACCTAAGTCCTTACTTAGGTCGTCTAGAGGGATTCACCAACTACCGAGTAGACGCAAAGGGCCAAATTGACCTTCCTGTTGACATTGGAGAACACCCATTAAGAACCGTCAAAACTGTGACTTTTATTGTGATTGACGTCGTCAGTGACTACCACGCAATCCTTGGCCAACCTGGCCAAGCCACTTTGGGGATCGTCGCCTCGGTCCCTCATCAACGAGTCAAATTTCCTACACATGCTGGAGTTGGATGTGTGTTGGGGACGGCCCCAGAATTTCTAGAGCATGTGCTGAGGGCAAAGCGAACCATTGAAATAGACGACCCAAATCACATTGTGAAGCTTTCCAAATCTATCAAGCAAACGAAGACATCAAATGCCTCCGTCTCGACCATCAAGTGCGTCGACGACCCACAAGAATTTGTTGAAATATTCATGGACGATCAAGCCGCTGAGCCACAACTTTTGACCGCCCATGAATCGGGGGCCGACCTAGACAAGCTCATTGAGGACGAGGTTCCAGACCTGACCCCTGAGGCAAGAAGAAAAATCAAAGAAATTGTCATTGAATCCATGGACTTTAGGGACGACGCCCCTGAGATGAAGCCAGCCGATGAGCTAACGGAACTGATCATCAACCCAAGCTATCCAGAGCAGAAAATCAAACTGGGGTCTCAGTTATCCACTGAGGAGAGGGAAGAGATAATCTCCCTACTCAAACAGAACCTCAATGTTTTTGCCTGGAGAGTGGAAGATATGAAGGGTATCATAGAAGACGTGGCGGTTCATAGGCTTGAAGTGAACCCTACCATGAAGTTCAAAGAACAAAGGTGCAGAATTTTTTCAACGAAGAAAGAGATCGCCATCAAACAGGAGATTGAGAAGTTACTGAGCGCCGGAATTATTGTGAATGCTGGGTTCACAACTTGGTTGGCTAATGTTGTTCTAGTAAAGTAACCAAATGGGAAGTGGAGACTTTGCGTGGATTTCACCGACCTAAACTTGGCGTGCCCCGAAGATAGTTACCCCTTACCCAGAATCGACAAGCTCGTCGACTCTGTGGCCGGTCATACAACCTTGAGCTTTCTCGACGCGTATTCTGGCTATCATCAAATTAAGATGGCCGAAGAGGATATACCGAAGACGGCTTTTCAGGCCGCGGGGGGAACTTACTGTTACACGAAGATGCCCTTTGGGCTCAAAAACGCCGGAGCCACATACCAAAGAATGATCAACAAGGTGTTCAAGGACCAGCTCGGAGACAACCTGGAAGCATATATCGACGACATGGTTGTCAAGTCCAAGAAAAGAAAACATGTCGACGATCTACAGCAGACTTTCACCAACCTTCGAGCAAATGACATGGTCCTCAATCCAGCCAAGTGCGTTTTCGGAGTTGCAGCTGGAAAATTTTTGGGATTTATGATTTCACAACGGGGAATCGAAGCCAACCCTGAAAAAATCAAGGCTTTGATTGACATGGCAGAGCCTACGAGCATCAAGGAGGTCCAGCGTTTGAACGGACGAATAGCGGCCTTGGGTCGTTTTATTTCCAAGTCCGCCGAGAAATCACTCCCATTTTTCAAAGCTCTCCGAGGTGCTAAGGATTTCAAATGGACGGAAGAATGTTCCCAGTCATTCAGGCAGCTAAAAGAGTATCTTGGCTCCCCACCACTCCTCCAAAGCCCCGTCTCAGGGGAAGATCTTTATGTTTATCTCTCGGCCAGCGACAAAGCCGTCGCCGCCGTAATGGTTAGGGAGGAGGAGGGAACACAGAGGCCAGTTTACTACGTTAGCAAAGCTTTATCGGATGTAGAAACCCGCTACTTCAATGCGGAAAAGATTGCTTATGCTCTCGTCAACACAGCACGAAAGCTACGAGCTTACTTTTCCGCTCACCCAATCATTGTTTACACCAATGCCCCACTCCGAAAAATTTTACATCGTCCTGAGAGTTCTGGCCACCTACTGAATTGGAGCATTGAGCTGACAGAATTTGATATCCGTTATACGGCAAGAAAGACCTTACAAGCACAAGCCTTGGCAGACTTCCTAGTTGAAACGTCATTCACCATGGATGACGATCAACGGCCGCCGCAAAAAATGAGCAAGGGCAAGGAGGTTAGTGACCGGCCAGTGGAGTTAGTCTTGCCTCTGGGATGTTGGAAAGTCTATTCAGATGGGTCGGCAACAAGGGACCTCAGTGGAGCAGGAATCGTGCTGGTCGAACCAGGAAGCAACACAGTTTTTGAAGAAGTTTTGAGATTCAAGTTTCAAGCGTCGAACAACCAAGCAGAATATGAAGCTCTGATAGCGGCAATCGAGTATGCAAAGTGTTTGGAGCCTCTAAGATTGCGGCGTTTTGTGATTCCCAGTTAATCGTGAACCAAGTCTGCGGCGACTATCAGGTCGTCGACTCAACCCTCCAGAAATATCATGCTTTGGTCGGTGAGTTAGTTCAGGGGCTGGAGTTTTGGGCCATCCATAGAATAGCCAGAGAAGACAACGAACACGCCGACCTACTATCAAAGCTTGCAACAGATCAACTCCCTGAAGATGAGCATGGCCACCACTTGGCCTACCTCGACCAGCCGGCCTATGAACGAGTGAAGGTCATGTGCGTGGGAGACGGTCCGAGGTGTTGGATCGACAAGCTGAAAGCATTCATTGAAAACAACAAGTTACCAAATGATGAAATTTTGGCACGACAAGTCAGGAGAAAGGCGGCCAGATTCTCGGTCGTAGAAGGTGAACTGTATAGACGATCTATCACCAGACCGTTGCTAAAATGCATCCATCCTGATAAGGTAGTCCAATTGCTTTTCGAGGTACATCAAGGAGAATGTGGGGGCCATCCTGGGGCCCGTACGTTGGCTGATAAGTTGATCACCATGGGGTATTACTGGCCCCATCTCCGAGAAGATGCCAAGCAGTTCGTAAGAAAATGTGATACTTGCCAGCGTTTCGCCGATCTTCCAAAACTCCCGACGACTGAACAGACCCCGGTCATAGCAGTATGGCCATTCGACATGTGGGGCGTCGATTTGATTGGGACTTTTCCACAGGCCAAGGGAGGAATCAAATATGTGATTGTGGCAGTTGACTATTTTTCAAAATGGGTGGAGGCCAAGGCCTTAAACAAAATCACTGAGAACAATGCCCTAAGCTTCATCCATGACTCAATATGGTGTCGCTTTGGAATCCCAAGGGTAATCGTCTCAGACAACGGCCTGCAGTTTTCCAGGAAGTTTGAGCAAGAATTGAACAGAATGGGCGTCAAACATTCTAAGTCATCTGTTGCCTATCCCCAAGGAAATGGGCAAGCTGAAGCGGCAAACAAGCTCGTCTTGTCAGCTCTATGCAAAAATCTCGAAGGACGAAGTACGAGATGGTTGGACGAACTCCCTTCGGCTCTCTGGGCAGTTCGCACAACCACCCGGGGGCCTACGGGGGAAACTCTATTTGCTTTGGCTTATGGCTCTGAGGCCATGGCTCCCGCCGAGCTTCAGCTTCCTACGGACCGAGTTGCTCTCTATGACGTGGAAAAGAATATCCATAACCGACAGGTCGATCTTGACCTTGTAGACGAGCGAAGATTGGACGCCCAGCTAAGAATGGAAAGCTACAAGAAGAAAACCAAGGCTTACCATGATAAGAAGGTGAAGAGGAGGTTCTTTAAAGTCGGTGATCATGTTCTTAGAAAGATTGAAGCGACGGGACTCAAGGCCCGCCAAAACAAACTCTCTCCCAACTGGGAAGGACCATACATCGTCACTAGCGTGGTCAGAGAAGGAACCTACCGCCTAGCCCGGCCAAACGGTGAACAACTCAAACATCCATGGAACGCTAATCACCTCAGGAAGTATTACTTCTGAGATCGTCGTCAACACTCAGCGACCTCAGGGCATCATATTTGTGGTTCTATTGTAACTTTTTCATTGTCATTTTTTGAAAATTCTAGAAGTTTGTAAGGGATAATCTATAAATCCCGGAAATCTTAAAAGTAATCGAGTTGTCAACAATGTATGATTATTGATTGGAAATTATCAATGGAAACTCGTCACTTCGCGGAACTTCGCCCGTTGCAAACTCAAAGCTTAGAACGGTTGAAGCCTGACTTCGACCCTTACAATCACTTTGATCCAAGCATAAAGATCAGTCGAAGCCAAGACTTCAACGCTCACATTTACTTCAGCCAAGTATAAAGGCTAGGCGAGGCCAGACCTCGTCGACTGCTATAACGAAATAAGATGACTCGTCCATAGAACGTTGCCTACGAGCAAAGACCTACGGACCTTCATACTATTCCTAGGAGCCATTGAGAAGTTGAGAAAATACAAGGGCGAACAAGAGTCGGCCACATTAGGACGACCTAAGTTATGGTCGTCACTCACGATGACCATTTGCACTTGTCCTCAGACTTACTCACCAAATGAAGTTATCACATGCTATCTACGTTAACAACAGATTAACAAACAGAAAGCAAAGGCATTGAATAACTTAAACATCAATAAAACGAGCAAACATTGTACGACCCCCTCTAAACAATGAGGAAACAGGTCGGCTACATTACAAAAATTAAAAATTGTTTAAGAGACAATGTTTGGGACCATCACCAAAAGACGGAACATTGTTTACCACATTACAAACGATCTAAGAAAAATCAAATAATTACTAGGGATCAACGCCGGTATCGGATGGAGATGCATCAGGATCAGGGCCGTCGTCAAGAAAGTAGGCGTAATAAGCATCAAAATTTTTTGGATCAACGGCCGGAACTGGCCACTCGTCTCTCTCTGCCTTCTCATCGTCCTCCTTGATAATAAGCAAGTCGTTGTCATTAAAGGGAATGTAAGGATGGACGAGACGAGCCTCCTGATCATGTGACGGTTCAGTACAAAGGTCGGACAGCTTCCTCGTAGATATTAAGCCCTTGGTTTCTGGATCTGCAAGAATCCGCCTTGCCAAGTGCTTAGCCCCATCCTGAAAAAAGTCACTGGCCTTTTTGGTGACGACCTGAAGGAACTCGCCGCCTCTCTTGAATTGCTCAACGGCATCCAGTTTTGCATCGTCCAGGGCGACCTGATGATCAGCCCTCATCTCCTCGATCTGAGTCCGAGCAGCCTCATAGTCAGCCTTTATTTTATCAACTTTATTCTCGGCGGCTTTGAGACCAGTCGCCAAGATCTTTCCATCCTTCTCAAGTTTGGCCCTATCAGCTCTCAAGGTTTCTGCCTCCTTCAAAATCTCATTTTTCTGGGCCATTAATGACTCGTAAGCTGTGGTCAATTGGACGACGTTGTCTTCCGCCTCCTTCAACTTCTTCTCAGCTTCTTCCTTGGCCGCCACCGACTGGATCAGCTGCTCATTCTCTTTTTGCTCGGAGTCATAGCAGGCCTTGAAGTCCGCCGTCATGGCCTCCATCATCGACGTCATCTACAACCAAATTATTATTATTAGTACAAGTATAAAATGACGAGAAAGACGCGCGGAAAACACAAGACTGAATTACCTCAGTTTGCATCAGCCCGAAGCGAGCATGATAGGTCGTAGGACTCATCTTAGCCCCCCTCATTTGGCGGACAAGATCAGCATCCTTGCCCCATTTGGTCAAGGCCGTTCCCAAGAGGAGTGCAGGACCACTTCTTGCCAAACAAGGAACCCCAGATATCTGAGGAACCTTACCAAACTTGGTGGCCATTTCCAGAGCCTTTGTCCTGGTAAGTACTCCTGAAGACGAGCCAGGAGTTTCAGCTCGAGGCGTTGAAGGGTCGGAGGAGCTAATAGGGTCGTTGTCAGCCTTCTTTTTCTTTTCCTTCTCTCTCCCAGAGCCAACAGGGTGGTTTTTCCTCTTCTTGGAGACGTGTCTCCCTTCCCCGACGACCTCATGATTGGAGTCTGAACTTCCAACGTCCTCAGGGTTAAAGTGCTCACCCTCAACGAAGATCAGTTGGTTTTCAGCATCAGCAGCCACAGCACTTGACTCAATCCCAGCCTCTTTCTCCAGTTCGTCGACCACGGTTTGACGGCCTCCAGTGTTCAAACCTTCGGCGATGACCTCCCTTTCGATCATGGGGATGGCGCCAATTGGATTGTCCTTCGGGAGTTGATCATTCCTTTTCTCCTGATTCTCTTGCCTGTCGAGGATAGCATTGGACGCTGCTCGTTCCTTCTTCGACTTGGTTCGTTCATTGGGTCTGATTGCTCCGCTCATGATTTCCTTTTCAATGTGAGCAATGTCCTTCTTAGAAAGAACTGTCAAATAAAACGGAGAAAAGGTCAAGTATTTCGCGACGAGACAAAAAGATTGATAATCATATTAAAGAGACTTGAAGTATTAAGAACCCAACCCCCAAACATTTCAAGGTCGTCACAAGCATCCTCTGGGTGGTCTGGGCACGCGCTGGCACAAGCGATACAGTTATCTTTCCAGTTCAACTCGTGGTGGACGACCCATTCTGGATAACGGGTGTCAAGGTCTATCTTTACCAAAGGGTCGGGGCCCTTCGACGGCTTGGACATAATACCGACCCTTATATACCTCCAGTGGGAGGCTTCAATGTCCGAGAACGACACCCATCCATGACTTAGCAGATTGTCAATTTTTTCCTTCAGCTCGTCGGCCCAAGGAGCCTGAAACACAAACTTGTCTGCGACCATAGTGTGACTCTCAGGCCAAGGGAATTGCCAGCCTACCCTGCTCTCCACCAAGATCATGTGGCTGTCCCAGCCATATACTTTATTTTGAGTGTCTAGAAACAAGCCTTGAACGTTCCTAATGGACGACACACTCACTACGGACTTCCCACTTTTGTTTGATCGTTTCGTCCGATAGTATTGATGAAACACCTTGTTACACGGCTCGTAGCCAAGAAATCTACAGACGATGATGAAGCATGATAAAATCCTAACCGTGTTACCACTCAACTCCATCGGCACACAACCCGAATTTTCCAGAAACTCGTTGATAAAATGATCTAAGGGCAGCCTCAGTCCAAGTTCAAACTGTTTGTAAAACAAAGCAACTTTCTTCTTGCTGGTGAGAAGTGACTGCCTACGAGGCTCGTATTCCTTCAAGCTAAGATATTAAAGCTTGTACGTCGCAGCGGATACTCTGAAGGAGCCTCATAGATAATCTATGAACAACTTCGCATTATCTCCTTTCGCCCTTGTGCTAACCTTGGTAATGGCCCAGTTACCTCGTGCCCCTCCTCCAAATTCAAGTTCATGCCCTCCAGCTCGTACACCGGTGTGGAAGGCATCGACGATCCTAGTGCCTCCAGCACTCGTGCTAGCTTCATTTGCTTCTTGAGCCGACTGATCAGGACGCTCGTCGTGATCCATGTCTATAAAACAAGGAAAGATAGAAGGGGAATCAGTCCTAACATTCCCAGGCGACGACCTAACTGTGGGCAACCTAGATTCCCCCATAATCAAATTCCTATGTGAATCACGATGGGACAAGGAATAGTTGGCTCGTATATGGTTGGGAAGGTCGTTCATTGACCTAAAAGACGTCACCCTTGGGTCATCTTCCTCAAACTCCACAAGGACCTCACCTATTGGGAACTCTAAAGGTTCATTCTCAAACCCAAATTTCAACAAGATAGAGGAGCATTCAACCAATGGAATCTCCCTCCAAATACCCTTAGCACATTTATAAACTCTTTGATTTAGCCAAAAACCAAACTTGACTCCCCTCTCAAAGCTCACCGTTCTGGGACCCATTGAGCAAAGCCTTAAACCCCAAGCAAAAACCCAGAAAATGAAGAACAACGAAAGAAATTACCTGTTTCTTGGTTGGGAGATGGGTTTTCCGATGAATTTACCAGCGGCAAATCAAAGAAATTTCTAATCCAGGCGGCCGGATTGTCCAACGGTGGTGAAGCCAGAGCAGTCAAATGTGGCCGGAAAATGTTTGCGCGGTGGCCGGAATGCTTCTTGATGGTTGCCGGAAATCGCCCTTGCAAGTTGCTCTCTAAGGATTCTTACGCGAAAAGTTTGAAATGGAGGAGGGGGGAAGCTTTTATATATTTGGGGAAGACAAAGGGTTATGCCTGGAAAACCCAAACGGTGAAATGATGGGCATTAAATACCCTATGTGATTTTTGAGGAGAATGTCCCATCACGGGACACGTGTCAATTAATGGAGGGATCCCAGCCGCCCACGTCATCAATGCTGACATCACCCTAATTCAAAATTCAAATTGACGGCCGTACGGATAGCCTTGGAGGTAAAACGACAACTCCTGGCTCGTCAAGACGATCCATGAGTTGGGGGCCATTGAACGGAATATTCTGTGATGGGCCGAGCCCAATACCTCGCTACGAGCTAGGGGCCCAACAGGCCCACCAAAGGACCAACTATGAAGGATCCGATCAAGACCTGGGTTATGGCCCGTCCAACAACAGATGGCGGTCGTCACCATTGAGCGACCAAGCCCATCCAAGCGACGAGCCAATACACCCATGAGCAAAGGTTTGGGCTTTAGCCCGTCGTTATGTCAGGAAAAGGTCATCGCCAATGAGTTGCGACCCACCTAACGACGAGCCTGCCCACCGCACAGAACCAATCTCACCCAAGAGTGAGCGTCATCACTGAACGACCAACTCTCTCTGATTGCTTGCTCATCGAGTCATCTCTCAAGAAGACGACCTGATTGGACGCACGGCTACAGGTCGTCCCTTCAATTAAGCTTCCTCAACAAGCTTGATTAATAAGCTAATTTGGGATAATGTCAGACCTACCACAGTGCTTTGTTACACGTGCAATCATGTAACCAGTAATAACACCAAAAGGTGTGCAGGTTGACTTTCCTTTATAAGCTAAGCTACTTATCAGTGTTAGGTGTTGCAGAGTCCTTATTTAGGTGAACCAACCCCAGCGTGACACGTGTACGCTTAGGAGACAGAGCCGATCCAACGGTTGGCATCCACCCCATCCAACGGTTCAGATAAAAACCCTAATGTCATTCTATCCACTATAAATATGGGAACAAAACATGGACAAAGAAAATGCTTTACTGCATATTTACGTACTCACACATTATTTACACCATTTTCCAGTCCATCAACTGATTCTCACGCCGGAGGGGCTTGCCGGAAGACCCCCGGCGCAGTTTCACGGTTGTTTTGTGGTGTTGTGCAGATCACAAAGCTAGCTCAATCTTTGCTGGACACGATTACTGAGCCCAAGACACATTCCTGCGCGATCAATCAATTTTATCTTTTAAAACAAAGAATATTTCATCTAATCATATTTTTCCTATCTTAATGAGTACACTATCCTTTTCATTTTACTAACTCCACCCTCCAATTATTTTACTAGGTCCACCCTATTTATCAGTTTACTTTCTCTCCAACCGCCATCACTTTATGTCACCCCTCCACATCTTTTTCGGTCAACAACTCTGGCAACCACCAAATCCGACGAGTTTTTTTTTTTACTCCGGCGACCAAACAACTGAGAACTTAATTTATCATTAATTTCTCAATTGTCAACTAAACTACTAAAACACGATCAACTCTGGCGATCAAACAACTAAGAAATTTTAAGTGAGTTCTCAGTTGTCAACTACTAACAACATGATCAATTTCGGCGATCAAATAACTGAGAACGTATTAGCAAGTTATCAGTTGTCAACTAAACTACTAAAAACATGATCAACTTCGGGGAGCACCAACTACGGCGATCAAACAACTAAGAACTTATCAGTAAGTTCTCAGTTGTCAATTAAACTACTAAGAACACGATCAACTACGACGATCAAACAATTGAGAACTTGTCAGTAAGTTCTCAGTTGTCAACTAAACTACTAAGAACACGATCAATTATGGCGAGTAAACAACTAGGACTTATCAGTAATTTCTCATGTTCAACTAAACTACTAAGAGCATGAACAACTCCGGCCGAAGACCAACAATTAAGAACTCCCGAGTTGTTCTAAGTTGTTCTGTACAGAAGTTCTAAGTTGTCAACTACTAAAGACAAGACAATCTACGGTGTCCAACTCTGGCCGACGACCTACAATTGAGACTTTTTTTAATTTGTTCTTAACAACTGAGAAGACAACCAACTCTGGTGACCAATAACTGAGAAAATCTCTGTTGTTATAGTTTTCAAAAGAGAAGGCGACCAACTTCGACGACCGTCCGACAACAACAATTGAGTCAAAAGTTTTCAGTTGTTTACTTGTTCTCAATTGTTCTAAGAAATTAAGACACTTGTAAGTACAAAAAGTGTAAAAAAAAAAAATGATTCAGTCAAGTCGGTTAACTTTCTGCTCCAACGGTGATTAGATCATCAATAGCTTATCAAAGATCATGGGGTCAAAAATATTATCCATTTTAAAATGAATGTTAATTTTTTATTTTAAACTAAGACTAAATATAATATTTATTTTGGAATAAAAATACTATTATAGCACTAGAAGTGGGTGTGATCAAAATAAGCTGAACCATAATATTGAATAATGCTTAAGAAATTTGTTTTACTAGTTTGTATAATGCTAAAATTGTATTTGGAAACACAATTTTTTGAACGAATTAAAATGAAAAGTGTGAAAATTTTTGTAATAAAGGGATTACTAATTTGCCTTGTTCATTTAACATTACTGAAATTACCTGGATCGCGAGGGCGGCGAGCGGTTCTGATTTCACGGAAAAGAGGAGTCGCCACGCCATTTTGGTTATGAGCCAAAACTTTGAAAAAGGCTTTTGAAAGGGGATCGTTATGATTAGAAGCCAAAACTTAAGAAAAAGCTGTTTGAAAAAGAGGTCGTTTTGATTAAGAGCTAAAACTTAGGAAAAAGCGACTTGAAAAAGGGGTCGTTTTGATTAGAAGCCAAAACTCAGGAAAAACTGTTTGAAAAAGAGGTTGTTTTGATTAGGAGCCAAAACTTAGGAAAAGCCTATTTGAAAAAGAGGTCGTTTTGATTAGGAGCCAAAACTTAGGAAAAAGCTGTTTGAAAAAGAAGTCGTTTTGATTAGAAGCCAAAACTTAGGAAAAGGTTGTTTGAACAGAGATTGTTAGGTTCGGAGGTCAGGTTACGTTTCGAGAAGAGTAAAATTGAGATCACCCGAAATGCCTCGCATTGACGAGTCTTTCTACCTTTCACGAAAATTGTGCGTGTGTGTGTTTGTGTGTTACTTGAAAATGAGTTTGAATGACAAACTTTTGATTGAATGGAAGTTTTAATGACAAACTTTGATTTTGAAAAGGAGTTTGAATGGCGGGTTTTGAAATGCGTCGGGCATTATAACGTTACCCTTTTTTGATAAAATGACGAGAAGGAAAAGACCTTCAAAGTAAATGACGGTATTGAAATGACAATCGACAAGTCAATTTCTTGACTCGGACGTTAAAGTAAATACGATCAACAAACCAAATGATTTGGACGGTAAATGACAGTGTTGAATTGACGGTATCAACGAACCAAACGGTTCGGACGGTAAAAGATGCGATCAACGAACCAACGGTTCGGATGGTAAAGAGCGATATGTAATTGACAATATTAACGGATCAAACGATCCGGACGGTAAATGACGATCAGCGAACCTAACGGTTCAGACGGTAAATGACATAAATTGAAAAGGTGATAAAACGGGTCAAGATCTCCGCTTTAACCCTAAATCACGTTTCTCGAAGGAGAAAAGTGATAGAGAGAGGATCACTTCGAGACCCGTAGACAACGTTTTGTCTATATTTTGAAGATTTTGATCGGATCAGAAATAGCGAATGACGCGTAAAAAGAGATGAAACGGAAGATTGAGAGTGAGAGTGTTACCAATGGCTAGGTTTTGACTCTTTTACTCAATAGATCGTATATTGGATACGAAACGGTGTTTGAAAAAGTGTTTGGATCGTGTTTGGCTTAAAAAGCGTTGTTTTCAAGTAAATTGAGGTGTTTTCGGGGCTTACGGAGAGATTTGGAGCTTTGGAATCAAGGTGAATGGGCAGGAGGGTTAAAAATTCTTCACCATTAAGTGAATGGGAAGGGCTGTATTTATAGGAGGTAAAATTGCAGAACAGGTCGTCCGGCCAGTTCTTCAGTTTGGAGGGCTTTTTGGGTATTTGAAAATATGTTGAGACTGATGGGCGATCATGCAGAACAGGCCGGCCGATCGGTCCTTCAGTTTGAGGGTATTTTGGTCTTTTCCAGCCTTGGATTGGATTGATGTGACTTGAGGGCTTGTGCATGTGTGTCATGTGTCCAACTTAGTCACTAAGCAAAGCTATTTTGTTCCGTCGAGCCGGGTTTTGACTGGTTTTTAAATAATTGTCCGAATAAATGTCAAAACAGTCCTGGAAAGTCCCGAAAATTGCGTATTTCTGGAAAAGTGATATTTTCACGTATGCGAACGTGTGTTGAATACACTTTAATTTTGAATGCTCGGGGCAGTCCTGAAAAGTCTGGTTAACTTGGAAAGTGTGAGTTAACAGATTGTAACGATCCGGATTTGGGTACTTACAGTAGCCCCTCGGCGACGTCACTTACGGAGGAAGTGGGGTCATCGAAAAAGATAAGAATCCCAAATCGGGGGGATGCCTTATGGAGTGACCTGGACGGTCAAATGGCTGGACCCTAAAGCAAGGATTCCTACGTCTCCACGGGGGAATCAAGTCGATCGTAGTTCTTGCCCATTAAGTAAAAGAAACTTAACAGACTGACGCTGGGTCACGAGATCCTACGTTGGGGATCTGACAAAATGGCAGGAACGATTGTGTTAAACTGGCATTTTTAAAAACACGACCTAAGTTCGAAGGAAGGATTGAAGTTCTAACGACGGGGTTAGAAACGGAATGACAGAAACGGTTGTGTTAAACTGGCATTTTTAACAACACGGTCTGAATTCGAAAGAAGGATTGAAGTTCTAACGACGGGGTTAGAAACGAAATGACAGGAACGGTTGTGTTAAACTGGCATTTTTAACAACACGACCTAAGTTCGAAGGAAGGATTGAAGTTCTAACGACGGGGTTAGAAACGGAATGACAGAAACGGTTGTGTTAAACTGGCATTTTTAACAACACGGTCTAAATTCGAAGGAAGGATTGAAGTTCTAACGACGGGGTTAGAAACGAAATGACAGGAACGGTTGTGTTAAACTGGCATTTTTAACAACACGGACTGAGTTCGAAGGAAGGATTGAAGTTCTAATGACGGGGTTAGAAACGGAATGACAGGAACGATTGTGTTAAACTGGCATTTTTAACAACACGGCCTAAGTTCGAAGGAAGGAATGAAGTTCTAACGACGGGGTTAGAAATGGAATTTAACCTCAGGAGAGGATGGTACACTACTGGGGAAAAAGCGTCCAGAGTTCTAACAAAGTCGGTTAGAAAATGAGGAGATGATTGACGTTCTAACAAGCAGTTAGAGACGGGAGATGATTGACGTTCCTTGAAAGGATGGTCTTACGATCCTGCTGGGGAGGAATGTTTGGGCTTACGATAACGACCGAAGAGGGATTGTTGTACGGTCTTACAATGATTGTCGTTGAAATGAGATGGTCGGGCTTACGATGACGGCCGAAATTTAACCTCGAGAGAGGGGACGTTAGAGATGTCTAACGGGAAATTTAACCTCGAGAGAGGGAACGTTAGAGATGTCTAAAGGGAAATTTAACCTCGGGAGAGGGGACGTTAGAGATGTCTAACGTGAAATTCAACCTCGGGAGAGGGGATATTAGAGATGTCTAACGGGAAATTTAACCTCGGGAGAGAGGATGTTAAAGATGTCTAATGGGAAATTTAACCTTGGGAGAGGGGATGTTAGAGATGTCTAACGGGAAATTTAACCTTGGGAGAGGGGATGTTAGAGATGTCTAACGGGAAATTTAACCTCGGGAGAGGGGACGTTAGAGATGTCTAACGGGAAATTTAACCTCGGGAGAGGGGATGTTAGAGATGTCTAACAGGAAATTTAACCTCGGGAGAGGGGACGTTAGAGATGTCTAACGGGAGAATATTTGAGCAAAAGCATCAGTTTTGAAAAGATGAGGGGCTGAATGGTCATTTGGGCTAAAAATGGCCCATCTTGTAAAACAGGCCGTCCGGCCACTTCTTCAAATTGGCTTGATTTAAAGCAGACGTCGTCCAGAAAGGAAGAAGGAGAGAAAATTGGGAGCTTTGGCCGAGAGAAAAAAGAGAAAAGAGAGAAATTCTTGCCATTTTCTCGATTACTTGTTGAAGCTTTGAGAGATTATCGCTATGGAAGCGAGATTAGGACGAAGGGGTCACCATAAGAGAACCGATAATGAGAGGAAGAAGCTCAAGAGAACAGTGCGAACAACTGAGCTTCCTTTGGATCCGACCGAGTTTTACAAGGCTCGGGACAATCACAAATCCAAGGAGGGGATTGCGAGGAAGGTAAGCATTCTTGAATTTCTTTGCATTTTGAATATTGAATTCTTGAATTTTGAATTCTTGAATTTTGAATTCTTGAATTTTTGGAATTGATTTGAATTGATTTAGGGTTCTTGTTGCCCGATTTGGGGCTTTTGATCTTGTTATCCCTCTTTTTTGAAATTGATTATTGTTTGATGCAATTGAGGGTATGGGTAGACATTATACAAAATTTGGTAGGAAGATTCCATGTCTAGGTACGTTTTCCAAATTTAATGTGTGTGAATTTGGGACGGAGATTTTGAAATGATTTTCGAACTGAGACGAAAAGATTTTTGAACTAATTCCGAACTGAAACGGAAGTTTTGAAATGTGAACCGTAAATATCTCGAAATGAAACGAAAATATTTTTAGGAATTGAACCGTTAATACTCCGAAAAGGGGCGGAGATATTTTAGGAAATGAACAGTAAATACTTCGAAATGGGACGGAGATATTTTTAGGAAATGAACCGTTAATGAAACGGGAATTTTGAAATTTGAATCTTAATATTTCAAAATGGGACGGCGATATTTTTAGGAAATTGACCGTTAATACTCCGAAACGGGACGAAAATATTTTAGGAAATGAACCGTTAATGAAACGGGAATTTTGAAATTTGAACCATTAATATTTCGAAATGGGACGGAGATATTTTAGAAAATGAACCGTTAATGAAACGGGAATTTTGAAATTTGAACCGTTAATATTCCGAAATGGGACGAAGATATTTTGAGGAAATGGACCGTTAATACTTCAAAACGGAACGAAAATATTTTAGGAAATGAATCGTTAATATTTCGAAATGGGACGGAGATATTTTTAGGAAATGGACCGTTAATACTCCGAAACGGGACAGAGATATTTTAGAAAATGAACCGTTAATATTCCGAAATGGGACGGAGATATTTTAGGAGGTAATTGGATTATTACTTTTTGATGATATATTTATGTGATTTTGTTTCATGATATGTACATTTTGTGTACGTTATTTGGGTATTAACATACCGTTGTTGTGTCTTACCTGCAGGGGCGAGGGCCGATTGACTTGTCCACTACCAAGAGTAGGGGGAACGTCGAGGGAGTAAGCAAGTTGTGGGGAATTCTCCCGAACGTGATTCGGGGTTGTAAGTACCCCAATCTGGATCACTCCTCCTCCGACGCACGGGAAACACCACAGACTCACACAAACGTGATCTCGAACAGCCGTAGCCTTCAAAAACCTCAAAAATCACCAACCAAACCAGGGGGGGCTTTCTGGGATAAAAAAGTAAAAAAGGACTTTTTGGGAATTTTGGAAAAGTAGTGACTGTCCGTACGGACCACTTTGCATCCAGACATCATAATTACAAAATCCCCTTAAAGTCCACAATATTCCCTTAAATCCAGGAAAACAAAAAAACTGATAATGGCTGCCAGTGCCGTGCGACAAACCTTGCCAGAATTTGGACCCTATAAATAGAGGGCTCCCCCCTCATAATTTTCACACCTCCCTCTTCTCCTCTCTCTCCCAGCCTTCAGGCAGCCCCTCTAAGACCCTTTGGGGCAATCCCGGTCCCTTTTGGTTCCCTCCGGGGCATTCCGAGGCCCCTCGTGGTACTCCGAAGCCCTGCCGAGCGCTCCCGAGATGCTCCCGAGCTGCCCCGAGGTACTCCCGAGGCATCCCGAAGCCCTGCCAATCCATCCCGAGGCATTCCGGTCCATCACAAGGTGTCCCGGCCCTTTTCGAGCACAACCGACGATCCCGACGCACGCCGGAACTCTGCTCGAGCGCAACCGACGATCCCGACGCACGACGAACCTCTGCCTGAGTCCAGTCAACGATCCCTGCGATCCCAATGCACGCCGAAACTCTGCCCGAGTACACACCTGACAATTCCGAGGCACGCCGAAACTCTGTCCGCAGACACAGGCACGTCCCGACGCCATCCCGGTTCGTCCCGGAACACTATTCTCCAAGCGGAAGACAGACACGAACCAACATTGGTAAGGCTTCTTTCCATTTCAATACATTTCAATTCATAGCGTACGATGTAGACATTATATACATCATGCATTTTTAAAAGCACATACACACACACACAACATTTAAAGAAAGAAGGGGTACCGAAAGACTCGTTTTTACGAGGCGACTCGGGTGTGCATTTACTATGCCCTTCCCGAGGAGTAACTTGACCTCCAAACTCAAAAATCTTCACAAACAACAGTTTTTTCTAAATCGAGCATTTTCTCAATGTTTTGGGCTAAATCAAAACGGCGTGGCGACTCTACGAGCGAAAATGGAGCCAGACACCTCCAACCAATTCGCGCCGAGCGATTTGCGATATACCGGGGCCCGCGCGCGAGTCAGAACCGGGTAATTCAGTTGGCGACTCCGCTGGGGAAATTTTGTTTTAAAAACTTTTAAACAAAAAACAAAAGATTTTTAAAACGATGATGAGGGTCAAACTTTCATTTTACCCCTTTCTTTAACTGTTGTGTGTGCGTGTGCATGTGCTTTACTTTTTATTTACAGAAAAATAAAAATACAAAAAAAAGGCATCAATATACATTTGTGTACATACATTTAAAATTCTTCAAAAACTTCTGTTTTACTCAGAAAAAAGAATTTTAGTGACCGCACACTACTCACACTGCTGCCTCGGTACACCGCACGCTACGCGCACTTGCTGCCTCGGTACACTGCACACTATAACCCTTAACCCGAGGTGGTCTCATTTGCAGTCTGATTAGTCTTCCTGACTCCTTTCGAATGCTCACGGGATCATTCTAAACATCCCATCCTAGCCAGTGTCAACCATGCACGCTTGCGTCACACTCTGTCCAGACTCGGTTAGTTTTACCCAGTCCGTGTCATACAACCTGGATACATATCCCATGCCGGTCATTTTCTGAGTCAAAGCTCGAAACTCAAGTTCCCTTGCGCAAGCAAAGTGATGAAAGGCCATGCTAAAATCTTGACCAGATCTTGATTTCCGAAGCTACGCCCAGATGATGTTCGTCCCGGTTATACATTCATGCCCACATGACACCATGTCATCAAGCCTTTAATACGTCAGCCATGACAATATGACCTAGCCAACGTCTAACGTCACAGATCCCTTGCGCAAGCAAGGTAAAGAGAGGTCATACCGAACTCTCGACCAGATCTTGACTCAGGTACCGGCTCGACTCACTATTCACATGGCTAACGCATTAAAATGAACATGACAGGATCGGTCCTTAGGTTCGATTTTTATTTTAGGCCGGTGGGAACCGCTTGCCCTATAGGACCCTCGCCCGGGGCACTGTCCACCCCGGGATGTCGAAATACAGGTGCAAAACGAGGGGCTTATAGCCGCACAGATGGTCTCCACTGACCCAGGATCTAGCATAGTTTCGAAAAAGAAGAGCAATCTCTTCCAACCAATTTAGGATTCTGAGAAAACACGCTTTAAGTAAATTAAAACAATAAAAAAAAATCATAAAAAATAAATAACGGAAACTGCATGTCACATGAGCTTTCCCCTTTTATCCAAAAAGGCCTTCCCATGTCTAAACCTTACCCGTCACCCCCTCCAGCAAACCGAGAGTGGTTGAGAGTACCCGGGAGCCGCCTTTTCAGTAACGAGGTCACAAGGTCCGATAGCCCTTCCGATTTCGCGGTCCGAACAGTCTGCTACTCCCCCATGGCGAGATCAACAGATAATAGCGAGGGAAACGAAACCCCGACACTAAGAAACCTCTAGACAATGGAGGAGGTGCTGCGAGATTTCGAAACTCTCAAGAAGCGCCAGGAAGAGCAGCAAGCCTGGATCGTAGACACCATGCGCTGTCACGGAGCCATGGCCGTTCCCCAAATAGATGGGAATTTCATTCTCATAGAAGACGAAGAAATACCCGCTCCCCCGGGTCCTCAAAGCTATCAGCAGGTCCTGCCTCCGCCAAGCTACGAGATCCCAGCAACGCAAAGCAGCTCTCGCTCAAGGCTTCACTCGGGCATCAGTCAAGCATATCTGACCTGCCCGCCTCAGCACAGCCAATTTCCCGGCCCTGCACCCCAAGCTCAATATCAACAGCACACATACGTGCCTGTCCCGCTAGATCCCAATGCATCTCGGTATCCTCCGGGATTCAATCCATTGCCTCTATACGAGCCTAGCAACCATAACCAAAAATCCCAAGGTTTACCCGGGACAGACATCCCAAGTGGATATCCCGACATTTCAAACCTACCACCCGCTGGTCTGCCACTTGGGGCTAATGAGACATTTCCCCAATTCCCAAATACAATCCTTAGCAGCCTGGGCAATCACGCCCTTAATTTCAACAACCCAGGGTACGGGATGGTATACACTCAACTACCTCCCCAAGACTCCCGAATGGCAATCCCATCAGCCAATCCACCTCCATCTTCGGTTCCCATCCCTGAAAATGGCAACCCGCCTCAACCTACCGATCCCCACATGGCTTGGTTGATCGAACAGATGAAGGACATACAAGGCAAACTAGCCAACTTTCGAAAGGACTCCCTCATGCCCACGGATCCAAACAAGGTGGTCCCGCTTCCTCTGAAATTCAGAATGCCGAAAATGGAAAAGTTTGACGGTACAGAATGCCCAAAAACCCACATCGACACCTATGTCTTGGGTATGAGAGCCAAAGGGGCAACCCCTCAACAAATGGAGGATCACTTCCAGCATTCCCTCAAATCCACAGCGTTAAGGTGGTTCCTCAACGTAAAGGCAGAAAACCGCTCCGCGTGGAATCAAATCAGCGAAATCTTCCTAGAGAAGTACCGCGCCAACCTCGAATGGGAAACAAACCGCCATGATCTGCAAGCCATCGAACAAAAGGATGACGAACCAGTAGGCGAGTTCTACAAAAGATGGAACTGGAGGCTAAGCGAGATAATGGATCTGCTTTCCAAAGAGGAGCAAATGGACATCTTCCATTCCTGCCTCAAACCATCTTTGAGGACCTTGATCAGCCATCACTTTTATCCGGACCTCCATGGCATGGTCAATGCCGGAACCAAGTTCGAAAAAACCTTGAGTCTCCAGAATACAACAGCGACCCCTGCTTCGTCTTATCGCTATCGGGCAAACCTGTCAAATCCATCACCTGTCCCGAACAAAGGAAAGGAAACATCCGGAACAATCCACTACATCCAGAACGGATCTCAAGTAAACCGCGATCAAGCACCCCCGAGGAACAACGATCCTCCTCACCTACAACAGTTCCGGCATTTAGACAACCTAGAAATTCCCCTGGGCCAAGTGTTTGAAGCATTGGTGAAGCAGAATCTTCTCAAATCCCTCGAGAATTTACAGCCAAAGACTCCCAAACCCAACATATATATGAGCAAGCACTGCGCCTTCCACAACTACCCCGGTCACACCACCGACTATTGCTTCGTGCTGAAGCAAGTGGTCCAGGGGCTCAATTAAGAAGGAAAGTTGGAACGCCCCCGTGGCCCCAACACAATCGAAAATCCGTTCCCCCGGAACGACTAAGTGAACATGATAGCCTTCAGCGAGACTCCATGCAAGAGTAAGTGCCCTGCTATCTCCGAGACCGTCAGCATGCTATCCCGCTATGACTGGGAATGCGAAACCAGAGTCAAATGTTCCCGTGAATGGGAATCCAGACAAGAACGTCCAAGGATGGCTGTCTCCCTACGGTCTCTGCCACGATCAAGACACACCAATGGATGGATCGAACGCTCCCCGGAGGAGACTGAATCAAACGGCAGCACCGGAAGCGGTCTAACCTTCACAGACGCAGACTTACCGATATGTGAAAACAGACACAACGAGGCCCTCCTCATCCTCATAAAGATAGAGAGGTTCTACCTCCCAAACGTCCTGGTCGACAATGGCTCCGCCGTCAACATCATTGCCCTGCGCACAATAAAATGACTCCGTGTCGACCGCTCCCTGATGAGACCTTCGCCTCGGATAATCCGAGCTTACGACTCCACTCCACGCCCTATCGTAGGAGTAATCAATCTGAGGATCCAATTCAACGAACAACTGGAGTCGGTAGAATTCCAAGTTGTGGAAATCAACTCAACCTTCTCCGCCCTGCTAAGACGACCTTGGCTGCACCAGATGAGAGCAGTATCATCTACTCTTCACCAATGTGTGAAATTTATCAACGCTAATGGAAACCTCGAAGTAATCCGTGGGAGCAGCACGATGGAAAGCGCTTGGACAGCAAGCTATGACCCAGAAGAAGGTCCCGACATGACCGAATATTCCTCTGCAGGTGAGTCTCCAGTCATGACCCGCTATGAAATAGATCCCTACATCCACACTCTAAGCCGTGATGAGCTAGAGATGGAAGAGCTCATGGGCCAAGACGACAACGTTGAATTATGCGACTGCGAAGAATGCATGAAAGAAGATCAAGAGATGGACGCCTAAATGGAACTTGACCGAGAAGTAGACTCATACTTCGCCGAAAATCCTCCTGAGGAAAGCTGGCTCATAACCGACCCGCTAGTGCAGGACAACCCTCTTGCCAACATGCTCAAATCTCATGGGGACAGCCATCACAGCATAGTCCAATTCAACATCCCGGTATCTGACCTGGAAGAGCAATGGCGCGACCTCCTCCAAAGCATAACCAGAGAAGGAGAGATAGCATGCCCCCTCGATTCAGACATCGTGAATGTCATCCAAGCAAAGATCTCAAATAAGGAAGCAGATTCTATGAAGATAATCAACATCAACAAGAATCAACTTTGAATCAGTGAATGCTTCGCGCTCATGGAAGAAGCTCTCCATGACTTCTATAATCAAGGCCCCCCTAGATCTGGTAGCAATACCAATGGAGGGACACCGTCAAAGGAGCAGCCCAAAACCTCCGCGATCTGGTTTGAAGTCGAACCAAAAGCAAGCCACCCTCCGAGAACCACATCGACAGAAGAATGGCCACTAAAGCCATCGCCACCCTCTCTAGACCTACAGCCTGCAAAGAGCAATGAAGCTTGGTCCAATCCCTCGTCGCCTAGAGTCTAGCTTCGAGTCTTGTTGTCTGTGAATTCATGTCTTTCGAGTCATCTGATGGCTCTACGCCGGAAGATTGTGAGTCCATAATCAACAATGTATCTTCTCTACGCTTTCAATAAAAGACCCGACCTTTCTAGATATCCTTCCATTGAATCTTTAACGAAATGATGAGTTAACTAAATCAAAAACAGTTAATAACTATTCATCTAATAAAGAAGCAGACACATTAATTGAACAATGCATTAAATGAACATTTAAGCATGTTGTCAAACGAGAGAAAAACCTGGCCTAAGCTGCCGAGAAGGTTTTAATCAAAGTGAATTTGGGAACTCCTGAAGAGCCAAAGAGACGCAAATCAGAAGCCTCTTTGCCAGCACTGTGCGTCAACCAGATCTTCCAATACCTCAAGAATGGGGAAACCGCCTTCATGAACGAGGAAGGCCAACGCAAAGAAGGAGTCAAATCCAAGAGCATCATGGCCCTAAAATGCCTCGCCTCTCACTTTGTCATCCTTGGAGAAATGCTATACAAAAAGCGCTACCAAGGACCGCTCCTACGCTGCATCAGCCAGGAAAAAGAAAATAAGCTCATGAACGAAGTCCACAATGGGGCTTGCGGCCCCCACATGAACGCCAGAGCCCTAATGCAGATCATTCTTCGAATGGGCTACTACTGGATCTCCATGGAGGCAGACTGCATCCACTTTGTCCGAAGCTGCGACAAGTGCCAACGGCTCTCCAACCTCAATCATCTACCTCCTCACGATCTCTACTGCATGACTATGCCCAGGCCCTTCGCCACGTGGGGGATCGACGTCATCGGTAAGATCACTCCGCCAGGCAGCAACGGCCACGACGTTTTGGTAGCCATCAACTACTTCACAAAATGGGTCGAAGCCAAGTCATACAAGGTGCTAACTTCCAGGAAGGTCGCACATTTCCTCAAGGAAAATATCATATGCCGATACGGCATCCCGAACGAGGTCATATCAGACAACGGTTCCCACTTCGAAGGAGAATGCGATAGACTACTGGCCGAATTCAAGATCACGTGCCACAATTCTTCTCCCTACAGGTCACAAACTAACGGCGCAGTAGAAGCAGTAAACAAGACTCTTGAAAGGATCATTCGAAAAATGACCACCCGAGGATGAGATTGGCCCGAGAAGCTGCACCTTGCACTTTGGGGCTACCGAACATTAGTCAGAATAGCCACGGGGGAAACTCCATTCGCCCTGACATACGGGATGGAAGCAGTACTGCCCGTTGAATTGGAAATTCCCTCACTCCGAGTGCTGCTGGAAAATGAGATCAATGAAGTCGAATGGCTCTGAAGCCGACACGTCGAACTGGCTCTGCTAGACGAGCGCCGGTCATGGAGCACATCCGAGCCTACCAAAGCAGAATGGCTAGAGCTTTCGACAAGAAAGTCAAGTCCCGAGACATCAGGGAAAGCGATCTGGTACTCAAGAAAAAGCCTCCCACTCGAACCAACCCACTGGGAAAGTGGGAACTAACATGGATCGGCCCTTTCGTGGTTCAAAAGATCTTCTCCGGAGGTGCCATGAAGCTGACAGACCTAGAAGTCAATCCCTTCATGAATCCAGTCAACGAAAGCAAACTTCGCAGATACTTCGCCTAAAGAAGATCAACTATGCATCTCTTGGCACGTAGTGTCGAACTACGCAGACCTGAGCCCTCTAATCCGGGGGGAACGTAGGCAACCTTAATTGGTCCGGTCTAAAAACACACAAAAAACAAAAAAGTTTGAATGTCAACCAAGACCTCCATCAAACTATACTCTTTCTAAAGCATGCCCGCACCATCACCTTGACCAAGTCAAACGACGGCGACAAACATCAAAGGACATCAAAAGGTCACTCAGCATCAAGAGACTGACCCATGTCAACTCCAAGCTAGGGGCTTGCCTTCGTCCTCACGCACTTCAAAAAAAAAAAAAGAGCTCAAGCAGAAGCTTTCAAAAGAAAAAAAGAGCTCAAACAGAAGCTTTAAAAAAAAAAAAAAGAGCTCAAGCAGAAGCTACAAAAAAAATGAGGTCAAGACCCAGCGCCGACAAACAAGAAGCAAGGGAGTCACTGAAAAGACCGTCAGAAACGACTTGTCAAGGGACCATCCAAACAAAAAAGGGACGCCGTCAAGGCTCAGACTGCTTCAGTCCACAAATACAACAGAAAGGTCCAAAGCTGGACTCCGCCAAGGCTCATAAAAGAAACAAAAGGCGAACAAGAGATCTTGCATTTCGATAAAGCTTTAAAAGTAAATCACAAATCACTAACGGTTACAACATTTCTTGATGAGTTCAAGCACGGTCTACTCTCAAGTTCACAACATGCTAAAAGATAGCTTAATACATTTAGCAAATAACTAGCGTAACACCCGTGTGTTAAACACACGATCAAAAAACTTTGATATATAGGAAAAATTAAATTAAAAAAATTACTATAACTATAAAGGTTAATTTAGGAAAAAATTAAAATAAAAAGTAAACAACAAAAATATATCCTGACATTAGTAATAAAAATTACAAACATTAAAAAAAGTAGTGTAGTAAGTATTGATTTATTTGTAGTTCTACGAAAAGAAGAGGGTATAAATGTCTAAAACACTATTCATTATTTGCCATTTTGGGAATAAAGCATGTGTATTTTTTGGCAGAAAAATAATACTTTAACTTTGATTTCATTGGTTATATTTTTGTTTTTTATTGCCTTATTTCTTCATTTAAGAATTCAATATAAAATTTTGATTTTCTTATTTCAACATTGATATTCTAACTAATAGTAGTACAAAGAAAATAGCTAGTGAAAAAAAATGGTAGTGATAGGGAGTATTGGTTTCATACTTTTCGAATTAAATAAGTGAGAAAAAGGAAAAAAAAATATGAAAAGAGAAAATTTAAAAGTGCCATTATTTGTATCAGATTTGGATAATGACAGTTATCAAAGGCTGTGTCAAATTGATTGCTTCTTAAACCATAATGTAGCATTTCGCATTTAGCATTAAATGTAATAATGAGGCATGAAAAAATTTATGATTTCAAAAAGGCTCATTATTTGTATCCGATTTGAATAGGGGTAAATAGGTCATTTGCTATCACTAATTTAAGGGTATATTAGTCATGTGATGTCTCAAAGTTTTGGAGGGAAAAATTGAGTGCTAAAATCACTTCAACCTTTATATATATATAGATGTGTCTGCAATGCAATGAATGGATACTTAGGAGGTCATTCCGCGCCATCTGAGCTTGTCCCCTCGCCATTCTTTCCTTTCTTCCCTCGCCCCCGGCGAGTCTTCTTTCGCTCCACGTGAGCCAACTCTGTCTCTCTCATTCCGAGATTAGGGGTTCTCCCCGTAGAGTCAAACAATCCAGCTGCTCGCAGAGCTTCATTCGTCCGTGCCTCAGCCCGGATCTCCTCCCTGCGAGTCTGCAAAAGGGGACCTCTCTCCGCCAGTCGGTTAACTCTGGTCTCGTAGTCGAATAAAGCGTCTCCTGACACATTCAGAGGGTTAGACCAGGTTTCGGCACTTCTAAGGCTGTAGCTAGGACGGCAACCTTGCCCTAGAATCGCTTCGTGCCTACTTCCCAAAATCACTTGGGACTGCCCGACATGCTGCTCGTACCAATCCAGGTACTCGGTGGTCAACACAACACTCTCCCGACGTCAAAGGAGCACCACAGAAGGGAAAGCGGAATACTTCCATACCCTCAGAAAATACAAAAGAGCATCTGAAGCTGCCATACAAAAAGAAGCTACCTCCACAGTGTCGATGTCATCCCAGCCTAGCAAAGGCTCCTGCCTCATCCCGAACTGCCGGGAAACGAGCAGCGGAATATATAAGGAGGACCAAGACAAACCTAGAACTCTGACAACATAGGAACCTTCCTGAAAGGCCCTCCTAATCTTAATCCCCCAGTGCGGAACCCACCAGCGAATCTGATGCGTACCAAGCTGTGCCATCTATCTCTCCCAGACGAACTGATCGATATCCAATACAAGAGGTAGCCGAGAAAATGTCCATTGGCTAAAAGAAGCCAGAGACTCAGGCATGGCTTGAAGCCTCTCTCGCAACCACAAGGTGAGCAAAGCGGGGCTTCCCCCTCTCATGAACCTATCCTCAGTTGCCAGGCGATCAATACCGTGAAGGGTTTCTCCCAATACCAATGGAGCAATATCCTCCCTAGCTCGGCAGTTCCCTACTACCTCCAGCAAAGCACCGTCACAGACCCCAGGGGAGCTGACCATGAAAAGCGTTGCTATCACGCACAAGGCAAGTGCATCCCACGAGACGTCACTCTCTTCGCTCATAAACCGCTCCGGCAGCGCAAAAATGTCAATATGACCAGAATCAAAGGTCATACCCTGCACTTCTTCCAACGAAGTCCGAAGAAAGCATGCGAGCTTCACGCTCATGGCTGCACCGCCAATCACAAGAAACGAGATGGCCTCCACCTCCGGTCCTCCAATCAAAGCCCGAAAATTCAAAAAGGTGGGCGTCACTTCATTGTAGGAGAAGCTATACACGTGCCTCCTACCATCCCAGAACTTCGCGGCAGCCCGCAACAATTCCCAATCAGGAACTAACTCCCGAAGGGACCAAACCGAGCAGAGTCAAAATCTCACCTCGAAAGCCCGCTTGTTATGCCTTATATGGTGCCTCATCCACGTATTGAGCCTCTCAAGGAAAGATGCTCGCCTCTCCTTCGAAAGCCACGGCAAAATTCTTGAAGAAAACGAAGAATCCATGGCAAATGTGGAGGTTTCTAGAGAAAATGGGGAAGAAAGCTCGAAATGACTGCAAATGGGAAGTGGGGGAAGTCCAGACATCCTGTGGCTCTATTTCCTCCCCAAAATCAAGGTACGTCCGTACGGACCACTTTGCATGCTTGACCCGTGCGGACCACTTTGCAACATGGCCCCACGTTTTCAGCAAACTACAAAACAGCTACTGCTCTCGGCAGGACATTGCCCCAAACTGCTCAAAAGCCTGGCCAAAGCCATTTTCGGCAACCATACACTAACCACAAATGCATTCCCAGCTCATGTGACATGCGCAAAAAACAATAAACTAGCAACAATTCCTAGGTCATTCCCGGGAATCACAAATACATCGTTACATCTCAAATAAAATACTTTGTTGTGCAAATACAAGTATTTCATTACAAGTACAAATGTCTGTTGCTAAATAAAAAAATACAACGGAAAGAGGGAAAGCAAATGAGCCCTACTTCGACTCATCATCATCAACCTTCGCAAACGAGAAGTTCGGCATCTCGGCAAACTCGCCAGTCTCACCCTCATCATAGGAATACTGGACCCCATCCTGAGGCGAGTACTCGAAGTACTCCGAAGGATCGAACCCGGTGAAAGGATCATAGAAGGGATGCATGGGCGAACCCTCTCCCTGTGCATCCGGTGGAGGATAGAACTGATGAAGAGTTTACGGCCTCTGGGCCCCCGAAGACGTCCCTGCATCAAGACTATGCCGCCCTCGAACCGGTATCTCCAGCTGTGGCCCTGGCTCAGCCCTCAACGAAGGAGTATCCACAGACCTCCTCGAAGGCATTGGCTCGAACGCCGCTGCCTGCCGCGAAGACCTGTAAGACAACTTCCCCGCAAGCTTCTTTGCAAAGGACCTCATCCCCACAAACCGGCAAGTCAGCGTATCAAAGGATCTCCCCGAGACCTGCGCAAGCAAACAACCAAAAAAATGCTCAGCTAAAGAGATACAATCATACTCGACAAAAAGAGAAAAATACAGAAAAGATGCCAAGATGGAAAAGAGTAAGCACACTCACCGGAGCATCCGGGTCAACCCGATAAGCAGCAGGAGCCTGCTCTGGGATGGGCACTGACACCCTCCTCCTCAAAGAATCCCCGCGGACATACGTAATGTCCGGCCCAAGCACCGGAACATCTGGGGGACGTGGTGGGCCATCCTGCCTCTCCCTCGCCAACACCTGTGGCATCCTCAGCTTTTACCTGACAAAGGCCCCGTACTCCTCGCCATACAGGATGAACTCCTCGGTGCTCACGCCATCCAGGTACCTCTCGTGCTCCAGCACATCCATCTCACGAGGATGCATCATATCGAAGGGCGGACCTGCGCCATGCTGCCAGAAGACCCTCTCCCCTAGATACATGACATCATAAGTAAGGCCCCACAGCATCTTCCTCTGCCGTGTCACCCTGGGACCCCCTCAAGCTCGTCATCGCCATATCGAGTCCAAGGGTACAACTCAAACCCAGCCGGGCTATCCCTCTCCAGGAACTCATGTACATCCCGATATGCAATGGTAAGCTTCCCCCTGGCCGTCCTCCTCCTCCTTTAAGGACGAGCCCAGGCCAGCATGGCAGGGTAGGCTGCCATGGCCTCATCCTCCCGGTCCCATGGCTGGCACCGAAAGATCTCATAGCACCACACCTGCAACAAAAAGTAGATAGTGCTCAGAACAAAAGAAAAGAAGACGAAGAATGATAAACTGCTAAACCACAAATAGCAATAAACTCATACATCCAGTGCAAAATCGAAGCATCCCAGGGAACTGGCCACGCCCCGGCTAAACCTGTCCATAGAGAAGTAGAGCTCGTCCAAGTCCGCCTCACCCCATGCAATCTCACCAACCCTCCCTAAGTCCACCAAACTCTCCAGCAGAGGAAAAAGAGCGGAAGAGGTGTGGTTCGAGAACAGAGTCTCAGAAAGAGCAAACCACAGAAAAGAGCGCGCCAGCTGCTCAGCCATCACCAATCCAGTGCCCCGTCGATAAGCCCCGATGTTGGCCATGATCTACGCCACTACATCACTGTACAACATGCCCAAGCCCTTATGAGGGTAGGGCGCAAATCCCAGCAGCTCCGCCAGCACCCCATCGTACATCCTGTCCCGCCATCTCACCGGCCCTCCATTGAAGGAAAGCCCGGTGATCACCGCAAAATTGGTAGGAGTCACCGTCACCTCTCCCCAGCTAAAGTGGAAGGTATGCGTGGTGTCCCACCAATACTCAGACAGAGACAAAAATATGCCCTTGTTCTTTTGTTTCTCAGCTATCCCGGCCAAGTTCTCCACAAACACGCCCAAACCAGAATCAAAGACCAGCCTCTTAGGACTTGGTCTACCCTCCCTGGAGATCTCTGGCAGGTTCTGCCAGACCTCAACCACGGCCTCAAGGGACCCCGTGACTTCATCTTCTTCGCCTTCCCAGACGAAGGCACCTCATCCTGCAGGTAAACACAACAAAGGTACGTCAATAACAGTACTTAGTGAAAATATACAAAAAGAAACGAAAACATAAAAAGTCCGTCCCAACACGGCAAAACACAAGAGCCCGTCAATACGGCACACATATCACATTTTCAAAATAAGAGCCCGTCACAAAAAACACGGCACACATTGCACATAACTTTCCCCACAGAGTTCATCACAAAAACACGACACGCACTACACGACACATTTTCAATAGCCCGTCACGAAAACACGACACACAATTTTCTCAAAAGAGGGATCCGTCCCTACACGACACATTTTCAAAAAACCCGTTGCAAAAACACGACACACATTGCACATAAATTTCCCACAGAGTCCGTCACAAAAACACGGCACACGTCACACTTTTTCACACAAAGTCCGTCCCTACACGGCAATTTTTTCACAATGTACATACGAAAATAGCATAAGGTACAAATCACCGAAGCATGCATTTCAAAAGAGAGGCACTTTATTTTTACAAATAAGAGCTAATCTCCACATTTTTGCACAAAAATCACATACCCACAATTCTTACACATTCAATTTCAACAAATCAACATCAATTTCACAAATTAATCATGGCAACAACCAAAGCCCCAAATTGCGAAAACTAAAACCTAGTTCTAGCATACAACAGTTCAAGCAAGAATCAAAGCAAAAATTGATTTCTTACCTCCCTTACGGTCCTCCCCTGCAAGTTGTGCACCTCCGAATCCGAAGACAACACATCCGAATTCCTTGTCGAAGGCACAAAGGAAGAGCAATTCCTTTGGAGATCCAATCTCCAGTCCATGGCTTCTTGGCTCCTTTGGCGACGACCTCGTCTAATTCTTTCCACCATGACAAGCAATTCAAGCAACCCGGAAGAATTTCCTAGGAAATTTTGAACAAAATTCAAGATTTCTCTCTCCCTCTCTCTCTCTCCCTCTCTTTTTCGCTCGACAGAAGATGAAGATGGAGGAATGGCGTCGTGGCTGAAAGCTTATCTGAATTTGGGAAAATCAAATTCCCTTGACAATCCGTGCGGAAGACTTTGCAAAGGAAGTGCATCTGTGCGGACCACTTTGCATCTCTTGGTGAGATTACCCTTTTGCCCTTATAATCTTTGCCCCTGGCCGTTTAAAGGTCTTTTTCAGCAGATTCATTGCAGATTGGTCCTTGACCCAACCAAACTAACCCCGACCGTCATTGTAAGCTCGAACGTCGCCCACTAAATGGTAAAACAAATCCCAAGGCCCCAAACGCCTCCACAAACAAATCCCAAGGTGCCAAAAAAGCCTTCAAACCCGCATCCCAAGGCACAAATTCCAACAAACAAGTCATTCCCCTGGCCGTCATCGTAAGTCCGACCCTCGCCCACTAAACGGCAAAACAAACACAAAAGGCGCAAACGCCTCCACACACAAATTCCAAGGCGTAAAAAGCCTTCGAACACACATCCTAAGGCACAAAACGCCTCCAAAAACACTAAACGCGAAACAAAAACCCGGCCATCAAAGTAAGCCTGAAATCCTTTCCCCAGCGAACAAAAACTCAAACGGGAATTCTTGAAAACCCGTACAAGACCACGCATCCCCAGCAAATAAACATAGGACGCCACCACGTCCTCACAATTGACCTCGGCGGTCACACCTCACCCTAGGATGCCACAACGTCCTCACAATTGACCTCGGTGATCATATCAACCCTAGGATGCCACAACGTCCTCACAATTGACCTCGGCGGTAACATCATCCCTAGGACGCCACAACGTCCTCACAACCGACCTCGGTGGTCTCATCATCCCTAGGACGCTACAACGTCCTCACAATTGACCTCGGAAGTCACATCCTCCTTAGGATGCCACAACGTCCTCACAATCGACCTCGGTGGTCACATCATCCTTAGGACGCCACCACGTCTTCACAATCGACCTCGGCGGTCACATCACCTTAGGACGCCACCACACCCTCACAATCGACCTCGGCGGTCACACCACCTTAGGACGCCACCACGCCCTCACAATCGACCTAGGCGATCACATCACCTTAGGACACCACCACGTCCTCACAATCGACCTAAATGGTCACCTTAGGACACCACCACGTCCTCACAATCGACCTAAACGGTCACCCACATGACACCACCACGTCCACGCACTCCCCCCACACACGAACTATGATCAGGCTTGATTCCCACTAGGGATACGTAGGAATCCTATCAAAAGATCCAACCAACTGGCCTAAAAGGTCACACAGTAGGACACCACCATGTCCTCACAACCGACCTAAATGGTCATATGGTAGGACACCACCATGTCCTCACAAAACCAACCTACACAATCACATCCTCGCCCAGCACGTGATCCAGATCACGACCCTTATCTTATCGACGATCCTACTTCCTCCGTAAGTGACGTCGTCGAGGGGCTTCTGTAAGTACCCCAATCTGGATCACTCCTCATCCGACACACGGAAAATACCGCAGACTCACACAAATGTGATTTCGAACACCCGTAGCCTTCAAAAATCCCAAAAACCACCTACCAAACCAAGGGGGGCTTTCTGGGATAAAAAAGTACAAAATGACTTTTTGGGAATTTTGGAAAATTTGGAAAAGCAGTGACTGTCCGTGCGGACCACCTTGCATCCAGACATCATAATTACAAAATTCCCTTAAAGTCCACAATATTCCCTTAAATCCAGGAAAACCAAAAAACTGGTAATGGCTGCCACTGTCGTGCGACAAACCTTACCAGAATCTGGACCCTATAAATAGAGGGCTCCCCCCTCATAATTTCCACACCTCCCTCTTCTCCTCTCTCTCCCAGACTTTAGGCAGCCCCTCTAAGACCCTTCGGGGCAATCTCGGTCCCTTTCGGTTCCCTCCGGGGCATTTCGAGGCCCCTCGTGGTACTCCGGAGCCCTGCCGAGCACTGCTGAGCGCTCCCAAGACACTCCCGAGCTGCCCCGAGGCACTCCCGAGGCATCCCGAAGCCCTGCCAATCCATCCCGAGGTGTCCCGACCCTTTTCGAACACAATCGACGATCCCGACGCACGCCGAAACTCTGTCCGAGCGCAACCGATGATCTCGACGCACGAAGAACCTCTGCTTGAGTCCAGTCAATGTTCTCTGTGATCCCAACGCAAGCCGAAAATCTGCCGAGTACACACCTGACAATTCCGAGGCACGTCGAAAGTCTGTCCGCAGACACCGGCACGTCCTGACGCCATCCTGATCCGTCCCGAAATACTATTCAACAAGGTTCTAAAAAGCGCTAGGCGGATGCTAGGCGGCGAAGCCGGGCCTAGCGCCTAGGCGGGGACTAGTCGGGGACTAGTCGGGATTAGTCGAGATTAGTTGGGACCTAGGCGGGACTTAGAACTAGGCGTTGGAGAGGGGCCTAGCGCCTAGGCGGGGCCTAAGCGCCCTTAGGCGGGGTCTTTTAGAACACTGCTATTCAACACTCAAACACTATTCCCCAAGTGGAAGACAGACACGAACCAACATTGGTAAGGCTTCCTTCTATCTCAATACATTTCAATACATAGCGTACGATGTAGACATTATTATATACAACATGCATTTTTAAAAGCACATACACACACACACACATTTAAAGAAAGAAGGGGTACCGAAAGACTCATTTTTACGAGGCAACTCGGGTGTGCATTTACTATGCCCTTCCCAAGGAGTAACCTGACCTCTGAACTCAAAAATCTCATCACACAAAAACAATTTTTTCTAAACCTAGCCTTTTCTCAATGTTTTGGGCTAAATCAAAACGGCGTGGCGACTCTACGAGCGAAAACGCAGTGAGACACCTCCAACCAATTCGTGTCAATTAATTTTTGAGATGCTGGGGCCCACGCACGAGCCGGATCTGGGTAATTTCAGGGGTGGAGAGAGAAGTCTGCGGCAGATGGTAATTGATTTCGGTCTGGGGGGCTTCATTAGCCCAGTGACTGTGGTAGCATTGACCCAGAGGGTCAAGGCTATTCACGTAGCTTTGAGCGAGTACTAGTGGGATACGATCAACACTTTTAACTTCAGGTGGGGGGGAGGCAACTATTACTCCCACTGACTTTGCAGCTATCACCGGGTTGTCATTCCGGGGCAATCCCATTGAGTGGTTTGAGGAGTTCACCATGGAGCAACTTACAGATCTGCTTGGCTTTGAATCACGAACGCCAGGGGCACCGGTATTCTGTACAGTCCGATAGAGGGACATTTGAGAAGAGGCATAGACGCATATCTGGCTGATTCTGAGAGGATGACAGCCGATCAGTTGGCTCGGGCATTCTTATGGTTCGCTCTGTCAGCGACCATTTTTCCCATTGCTGATACGAAGTGTCAGTTTGCCCTACTCGGCTCTTTGACTGATTTGGAGGCGGTTAGAGGATTCGCCTGGGGAGAAGCTGGCTTGGCCGAGCTCTTCTTTGCTTTGGATAAGTATTCCCGGGGGAAAGAGAACTCGCTTTGCTGTTTCCAGTTCGCTT
Source organism: Adenophora triphylla var. japonica (assembly GCA_022495995.1). Classification (NCBI taxonomy): domain Eukaryota; kingdom Viridiplantae; phylum Streptophyta; class Magnoliopsida; order Asterales; family Campanulaceae; genus Adenophora; species Adenophora triphylla. The sequence continues at coordinate 160,997 of JAFEMH010003744.1, forward strand.
TGGACGTGAGCTCTCTTTTTCTCTTCCTTGTCTCATTTTTACTTGTCTGTATCTGTTCTGTAGTTTACACATCTTCCCTGTCATCTTTCAGGTGTGGTGCTATGAGGTGCTCTATCCACAGCGGTGGGGTATTAGGGAGGAGTATGCTCTCCTGTTTCCTGCTATGCTGACCTGGCAAAAGGAGCCAGGAGACCGGGGAGGTCGAGGGAAAGCACAAGGGTGACTTATGAGGAGGTGTCCGTGGCTCTGGAGAGGGACTTCTCGCCGAGGGTGATCTTGAATTGGTGGAGCCGGCTTAATCAGGCGGTTTTTGATGCTGCTAGGGAGGTGACGGGCCAGAGGAATGTTGGGTTTTACGGGTCCATGCGCAGCGGAATTAAGCATTAAAAACATAAAACCCAAGAAGCCCTAGGATCCGTTCTATACAATTAATTTAAATTCCTATGAGATAGAATTAAACCAACCTCGAACGCTTTCCGTTCTTGAGCTATCGAACGATTTGATTATGTGATATCAAATCACAAACTTCGTTCTTCAACTTGATTGAACTCTAGGCCTTGATCGATGAACGAGCGAAGACCCTCTTTCGGTATCCACACCTTTGAATGAATTCAAGAACAACTTCTTGATGATTGCTAGATCTAAAACCTTGAAGAATATTGAGAGTATTTAATTGAGAATTTTGCTTGAAAATTTCGGCTAGAGAATTAGGTCTGACAGACCCCTTGTATTTATACTACAATAGTAAGAATACGTCTCCTAATCGTATTAGGAGAGACAGGCTGTCATACCGCGTACGGGCTTATTATGTCGCGCGATATATTAAGCCATTGGCTTAATATGTCGCGTGACATATGTAGCCAGATACTGATACTCTCAATCATTCTTCCTCCGGTTTAACCAATTCATTCTAGTTGTGTGTGACCCAATAGGATTACATTATGTTGGCAATGGGTTCGATCATATCGAACCTCATAAGACATAAGCGGACTCTAGCAAGCCATTATGTCTACCCAAATAATGTAACGTAAGAGTTCACGTTTCCATTGGTGTACTTCCATTTATCCCTTTGTCTCACGATGTTATATTGAACACAAGTCATGGTCCTCGTCAACTTGTTATTGTTCAATGCTTTCTCGATTCTTGAGTATAATGATAATTCCAATCATATTGGGGTACGGCCATACACTTCCATCATTATCACTCATCGAGGGGCCTAAGCAAAACATCTCTCTTACGAGGGACAAATTCCTTCTTGACTTATCATCCTTCCCATCATGAATCCGATCATTCCAATGATAGTCTTTATAGATATCGTGTTAAGATATCGTTTGACTAAAATCAAACATGACTTTCATCATATGTAAGGTCATGATAATCTCAGGTCTAGGGACTAAATGAAGTAACCGTATGAGATTTAATTATGACATTTGACCATGACTTAAATCTCATGCGGGTCATGTCCAGTCACTTGTTCTCTAACAAGTACCCATAATTTCAATGTGCATCTCTATGCATATAATCATCACATGATTATCCATTGACAATTATACTAATTATTCTCTTAATAATTAGGGACGGAGATTATTATAAACAAATATACAAAAACATATAATAATCAAATGATAAACATCTCATATAATAATAAATAATGTCAACACATAAGTCTATCAATTATAGGCCTAGGGCATAACACCAACAGTCTCCCACTTGCACTAGGCCCAATCTACCATGTATCGAATACCCATGGACCTAACATGACCATAATGTTTAGCTTGCGGTAGAGCCTTAGTTAATGGGTCCGCCACGTTGTCATTAGTGTCTACTCTGCATATCTTAACGTCTTCCCTTTCACATATCTCACGGATAATGTGGAAACGTCGAAGTATATGTTTGGATCTCTGGTGTGACCTTGGTTCCTTTGCTTGTGCAATGGCACCATTGTTATCACAAGAAAGTTCAATAGGGTCTCGATGCTTGGAACGACTTCCAAATCACTAATGAACTTCTTGATCCAAACCGCTTCCTTAGCCGCATCGGATGCCGCTATGTACTCGCCGGTTGTAGAATCGCGACGGTACTTTGCTTGGAACTTTTCCAACTCACAGTTCCTCCATTAAGCGTAAACAAAAATCCAGATCAGCGATCTGAAATCATCTTTGTCGGTTTGGAAGCTAGCATCCGTGTAGCCTTTGACTACAAGATCTTCTTCCATTCCTCCAAAGACCAAGAATACATCCTTAGTTCTTCGTAAGTACTTAAGGATATTCTTGATCGCTATCCAATGTGGTTCGCCCGGGATCCGATTGGTACCTACTCGTCATGCTTAGAGCACACGAGATATCGGGTCTAGTACATAACATAGCATACATGATAGACCCAATTGCCGAAGCATATGGAATACCATTCATTCTCTTTCGCTCATCATTAGTCTTAGGACTTTGATTCTTGCTAAGAGATATACCATGCAACATTGGCAAGTTTCCTCTTTTAGAATTTTCCATTTGGAATCTTCTAAGGACTTTATCAATGTAAGTACTTTGACTTAAACCAATCATCCTCTTGGATCTATCTCTATAGATCTTGATACCAAGGATATATGCGGCTTCGCCCATATCTTTCATTGAAAAGCACTTTCCCAACCAAGACTTGACAGTCTCTAAGTGCAGGAACGTCATTTCCAATGAGTAAGATATCGTCGACATACAACACTAAAAATAGTGCTACGCTCCCACTAATTTTCTTGTATACACAAGGTTCATCTTCGTTCTTGATAAAACCAAACTCCTTGATTGCTTCATCAAAACGTAGATTCCAACTCCTAGAAGCTTGCTTCAATCCATAAATGGATTTACGCAACTTACACACCTTGTTAGAATTTTACGGATTGACAAAACCTTCGTGTTGTATCATGTATACATCCTCAAGTAACTTCCCATTAAGGAAAGGTGTTTTGACATCCATTTGCCATATCTCATAGTCATAATATGCGGCTATGGCAAGTAAAATTCTAATAGACTTAAGCATAGCTACGGGCGAGAAGGTTTCATCATAGTCTATGCCATGAATCCCTATATCCCTTAGCTACTAGCCTAGCCTTATAGGTGTGCACCTTCCCATCCATGTCGGTCTTCTTCTTGAAGACCCATTTGCGCCCTATAGTTTTTACACCTTCGGGTGGATCAATCAAGTTCCAAACTTGATTATCAGCCATGGATTGTAATTCGGACTTCATGGCCTCTTGCCATTTTTCCGAATCAGGAGCGGACATCGCTTCTTGATAGCAAGTGGGTTCATGGTTTTCGATTAACTCCACTTCATCACTTTCCGTAACGAGAAATCCATATCTCTCGGGTTCGGATCGTGACCTACCACTTCGGCGAAGAACTTGTGCATCTTGAACCGGTTCCACAACGGTTTGTGAACTTGGTTCAGTTTCTGCCATTGGTTCAATGTTGTTTTCGGGTTCTCGAATTTCTTCGAGATCTATTTTACTCCCACTGGTTCCTTTGCGAAGAAACTCCTTTTCTAAGAAAGTACCATTTCGAGCAACAAACACTTTGTTCTCGTTTCGATTGTAGAAATAGTATCCTTTGGTTTCCTTAGGATAACCCACGAAAATACATTTATCAGATTTAGGTGCTAGCTTGTCGGAAGTTAACTTCTTGACATATGCATCGCAACCCCAAATCTTCATGAAAGACAAACTAGGTTTTCTTCCATGCCACATCTCATATGGGGTCTTTTGAACTGATTTGGTAGGAACTCTGTTTATAGTGAAAGCAGTAGTTTCTAGTGCATGTCCCCAAAAGGATAAAGGAAGCTCAACTTGACTCATCATAGAACGAACCATGTCCAACAAAGTTCTATTCCTCCTTTCAGACACACCATTCCATTGTGGTGTTCCGGGTGGAGAGAGTTCTGAAACGATTCCACAACTCTTAAGATGACTGTCAAATTCTTGGCTCAAATATTCACCACCTCGATCGGATCGAAGTACCTTAATAGTTTTGCCAAGTTGATTTTGCAGCTCATTTTGAAATATTCGAAATATTTCAAACGATTCACTTTTATGTTTCATTAGATAAACATATCCAAATCTACTATAATCATCAGTGAATGTTATGAAGTACCGAAATCCTTCCCTAGCATCGCTACTCATAGGCCCACATACATCGGTATGTATGAGTCCTAATAAGTCGCCCGCCCTTTCACCGGTTTTGGTAAATGGGTCCTTGGTCATCTTGCCAAGTAAACAAGATTCGCATGTCTCATATGATTCATAATCATGTGAGTCCAAAAATCCATCTTTGTGGAGTTTAGAAATGCGTTTCTCGTTTATATGGCCAACGACAATGCCATAAGTAAGTGTGGTTTACATCATTGGGTTTAGATCTCTTGTTAATGTTATAGACATCATTATCACGATTTTCAACATCAAGAATATAAAGGCCATTGAATGAAACAAATATACAATAATGCATTTCACTCTTGTAAATAGAAAATTTCTTATCACATATAAGAAAATTAAAACCTTCATTATCCAAACATGAAATCGAAATAATATTCCTACTTAAAGCTGGAATGTAATAACAATTGTTCAAAACAAGTATTAGCCCGCTAGGTAAAGTAACTTCACATAAGTTCCACTACGGCTAATGCGCTGCAACTCTTGCTCCATTCCCCACACGTAGGTCCACTTCACCTTCCTTAAGCATCCTTACGTTTCTTTAGACCCTGCACATTTAAACAAATGTGAGTTCCACATCCGGTATCCAATACCCAAGAACTAGAAGTAGATAGGAATATATCTATAACAAAGATACCTGAAGTCGAAGCAACTCCTTTGCTCTTCTTCAGTGCTTCCTTGTATTTTGTGCAGTTTCTCCTCCAATGTCCAATCTCATTGCAATGGAAGCAGATTGCGTCCTCTTGGGACTTGGGCTTAGCCTCTTTAGGCTTGGAAGCCTCTTTGGGTTTGGCAACCTTTGCCTTAGGATTAGCAACCTTTGCCTTTCCTTTACCCTTGAACCCTTTCCCCTTGTTAACCATTATCACTTGGTCGGTTTTCTTCTCGACAATATTGGTTTCCGCAGTGTTCAACATTTGAACTAACTCGGAAAGGTTTTTATTCATTCCACCCATGTTATAGTGCATTATGAAATGACTAAAACTTTTAGATAATTAATTCAATATTATGTCGGTAGCCAACTCTTGGCTAATTGGAAAACCGAGCCTTTCAAGATGCTCAATGTGGCCCTTCAACTTGAGAGCATGGGGACCAACAGCTTGTCCTTCACTCATCTTGCATGAGGTCAAGACAGCAACTGTGTGACGACCCCAACCCTAGGCACTCATTTTAAATATTAAATTATATGCTTTTAATATTTATGTTATTTTTATGTGTTCAATTATATCTTTAAATTCTTAAATTAAGATAAATTGGGTGAAAAGTAAATTTAGGATCTTATAAGAATTTATTAGACATTAAATAAAGAAACTTGGAGAAATAATAAAAATGGGAATATGCTAAATAGTGTAGGGAGGTTAAATGAGTAGGATGAATTAATGGGATAAGGATTTATTTTATTTTAAAGTTAAATTGAAAGCCTTGGCTTTTTAGATTTTTGAGGGGGGCCAATTGTCTTGCTTCTCCCTAGCCATGCCATGTGTCACTCCCATCACCTCCTCTTACTTCCTCCCCCCCCTTCTCCCTCATTTCTCATACTTCTTCCTTCCTAGAGAAACCTTTGAGACTCCATGGGAACTCCTTCTCCCAAGCTTTGAATCCAAGACACTTCTTCACCAAATCCAAGTCTAAGAGCACCATTGAAGTTGGATCACCTAGAGGAATTCATCAAGTTAAAAAGATCAATCTTTCCTTATAAAATCCAAAGGTGAGTTGTTATGATTCCCTTCTTCTATGTGTTCATGAGTTCTTTGATTATTGTTCTTGGCTTGGTGATGTTGATTTCTTGCTTGGAAACCTAAATGGGAGTTGAATGATTAGAAAATGACATTTTTGAAGTTAGGGTTCAAGGAAGATCATTAAAAGGGTTTGAAATGGGTGGAATGGGTAGAGATAAATGATCTAGGATTACTTGGTTGTGAGTTTACATGTTTCGAATGGGACTTGGTAAGATGAAGGTATCCTTTGGTGTTCTTGATCAAGCAATGGTAGAGGGAAAGAAGAACTAGGGTTAAAAAGGGGTTAAAATCTGAAGTTGGGCTGGCTGGAGGCTTGGGCGGTCGCCCAAGGGGGGCTGAGCGGCCGCCCACCTTGGCAGTAGTTTATAATTGCTTCAAAGTCCACTTGGGCGGTCGCCCAAGTGATGAGGGCGGTCGCCCATCCTGGCAGAAACCATAAATTCCTTTGAAGTCCACTTGGGCGGTCGCCCAAGTGGCTAGGGCGGTCGCCCAAGACCCTGAACCAAACTTTTTCAATTTAAACAAGAATTGTTTAGCAAGTTGTTTGGCCACCTATAAATTGTGACTCCCACTTAATAATCGAACTTGAACCTTCATTGAGATCTTGTATCTTTGAATAGGGAATTTGTAGGGTAGGTTAATGATCCCTCATTTCCTTACTTGATGTTATATATATTGTTGTTGATATTGTTTAGTGTATTCATAAATTGTTGCACTTTGATATTGTTGGGGCATGAGTATATATTACCATGTGGCTATTGTTTATCCCTTTTTGTGGATTTATTTCAAGTAACTACTATGTGCTTGATAATTTGTTAATCAGCTGATATTGGGGGTATAATGTAATACGATCAATTATGGAAGTGTGACCTAATGTGATCGGATTATGTTATACCTGTGACCGTCCCCTCCTGTGGCCACAGGTTGGGGTTATAGCATCTGTATTGAGCCAAAAGCCTTACAGAGTTGCTACTATCTTATTTGGTTCCCTGAAAAATGGGTCTTATAAGATGTGAGTATTGCTTAAGCAGCTCACTTAAGATTGGAGTATTATTATACCCAATGTTGTACGACTATTGTTCAGACGGGAAAAAGGTAAACCAAAGGTAATGTAAGGTGTTTACAGTTTTTCCAATGTGTTATGTGTTGCATCTATTTGGCATATTGTTTCATCCATAATAGCTTGCTGAGATTTATTCTCACCCCTCTCCCTTTACTGTTTTAGATCCCGAGACAGGCGGACCGGCCAAGTAAGGACGGAGAGGAGTTTGGAGAAATCTTTTGGGTGTTGTCGGGGTATGTTTAGGGGACGTATAAAATTGTATTTTGGTAATTCCTTTCTTGGAGTTTGTAATTATAAACTTTAAACTCTACGTCATAACCTTAATCTTTTGTAACTAAACAGTTGACCGTTTTCAAAGTTAGTTATCTCCTCCTCCGATGTGGAGTTGAGTGGAGTTCTTTTGAAATGTTATGTTATTAATGTTTATGTTTGAAAGTCAAAGCAAAGTTTTAAAAGTTTTTGTGTATTTGGGTTAGTTTGAGGACGCTCCAACTCGGGACACGTGTAGGTTCCGGGTCGGGGTCCTCACAAACTGTGTTGTACCTTTCTTGCCTAGCTTGAACTTGAAACATTTCCATCAGCCGATTGTTTAAGTCGACTATCCCCAAGTGCTCAAGATCCTTTTGAAGGTTCTTGCACATGGCGGAGAGCATAAGGCAACCAACATCTGTAGAGTCACGCTTGTGCTTCAGATATTGTTCCCTTATAGCCCTAGCAAGGCATTGGCGGAGTTCGGGTGGAATAGGTTCATCGAGAACGTACAGTTTCTCCTCTTGTTTGAGAACAATTCTCAAACTACGGATCCAATCCATATAGTTTGTACCATTCTCTTCCAACTTTTCCTTCTCAAGGACAGATCGCAGTGAAAAGTGATTATTGTTTGATGTCATTTATTCTACAAAAAGATATACATAAAATATGAACACATATAAGTAAACATATTATATGAGAAGTATAATGCATTTAAATAAATGCTCCCACTAAATTATACACCTTCAAATCCAAATAAGCATAATATACATTTAATGGGCTAAGATCCAACTTTAATTCAATTTCAAGTTTGCTATGGCAAACCGCTCAAAATTAAATTAATTAGGTAGAAAACATCAATCATATCAACTATATGACTCTTAGATCTTTTATGAGATTTATTCAAGACATCATATGTCTAGGCATATTTTAATCTCATCTTATGCCTTGGGTCCAAAACCATTTTGATAACCCAATTAAGTTCATTCACTTTAAAACGTATAGGAATCACCATTTCCTCATCTTGCTCGCATTCGAATAGAATCAAAGCACCTTGCTATGGCAAGCCCACCCAAAACTATCCGAATGGTCTCAAGTGTTTTTAATCATGAATTGGCATAAAGAACTTAAAAGTTAAATGAAGGTTCTTTAAAGGTAGATTATAAGCATATCAGAAAGATAGTCAAAATCCTGCATCGGGTAAGTTCCCAGGAAGATAGGTGAGCCACAAGGACTTCTTAAGTACCAACTCTTCCTTAGACAGAACTCTCCTAGACATGCATATTTAGAAATCAGCTCTGATTAGGCAACATAATCTTTACCTTTTATAAACAATCAGTTTCCTTTTAAATTTCGCGTATTTATGACTTGTTTCCATAAACAATCATAAGATCCAAAATTTACAATGTCTAAATCTAAACATATTAGGAAACTAAATATCATGTTTCAACTAAACATCTAATTAAAAAATTCTTAGCATGTAAGAACAATTAAAACATGCATCGCAATAATTATTAAAATCACATTTTAATCAATTAATCATGCATATCAATGAATCAATCTAGCATGACCTTATAAACTTAATTTTATAACATCCAGATTTTCATATGAACATATCAGATTGTAAACACAATCACAAAATAGCAGAAAAATTGAACAAACTGTTTACCTTGGTTTGGCTTATTATGTCGCGTGACAACATCGCCCGAGGCTTGATATGTCGCGCGACCTAACGAGCCGTATAACCAAATTCCACATGGCTCATCATGTCGCGCGACCTGCGGCCAAGTTACAGGATTTCCAGATTCGAAACAATACATATTACATGTAATTAAATCACGTAAAACATCCTTTTTACAGATTTAATTCAGCATATTTCGAAAATGATTTTCACATTGTTTCACATAAATAATTAAAAATTCTATCGCATACAAAACATGCAATAAGCATATAAACAATTTATATCTTAAATCTAGCATGTTAATTCAAACTTAATCATACGAACGGGGCTCACGATACCCTTTGTTGGGTTTTACGGGTCCATGCGCGGCGGAATTAAGCATTAAAAACATAAAACCCAAGAAGCCCTAGGATCCGTTCTATACAATTAATTTAAATTCCTATGAGATAGAATTAAACCAACCTCGAACGCTTTCCGTTCTTGAGCTATCGAAAGATTTGATTATGTGATATCGAATCACAAACTTCGTTCTTCAACTTGATTGAACTCTAGGCCTTGATCGATGAACGAGCGAAGACCCTCTTTCGGTATCCACACCTTTGAATGAATTCAAGAACAACTTCTTGATGATTGCTAGATCTAAAACCTTGAAGAATATTGAGAGTATTTAATTGAGAATTTTGCTTGAAAATTTCGGCTAGAGAATTAGGTCCGATGCACTCCCTTGTATTTATACTAAAATAGTAAGAATACGTCTCCTAATCGTATTAGGAGAGACAGTGTCATACCGCGTACGGAGCTTATTATGTCGCGCGATATATTAAGCCATTGGCTTAATATGTCGCGTGACATATGTAGCCAGATACTGATACTCTCAATCATTCTTCCTCCGGTTTAACCAATTCATTCTAGTTGTGTGTGACCCAATAGGATTACATTATGTTGGCAATGAGTTCGATCATATCGAACCTCATAAGACATAAGCGGACTCTAGCAAGCCATTATGTCTACCCAAATAATGTAACGTAAGAGTTCACGTTTCCATTGGTGTACTTCTATTTATCCCTTTGTCTCACGATGTTATATTGAACACAAGTCATGGTCCTCGTCAACTTGTTATTGTTCAATGCTTTCTCGATTCTTGAGTATAATGATAATTCCAATCATATTGGGGTACAGCCATACACTTCCATCATTATCACTCATCGAGGGCCCAAGCAAAACATCTCTCTTACGAGAGACAAATTCCTTCTTGACTTATCATCCTTCCCATCATGAATCCGATCATGCCAATGATAGTCTTTATAGATATCGTGTTAAGATATCGTTTGACTAAAATCAAACATGACTTTCATCATATGTAAGGTCATGATAATCTCAGGTCTAGGGACTAAATGAAGTAACCGTATGAGATTTAATTATGACATTTGACCATGACATAAATCTCATGCGGGTCATGTCCAGTCACTTGTTCTCTAACAAGTACCCATAATTTCAATGTGCATCTCTATGCATATAATCATCACATGATTATCCATTGACAATTATACTAATTATTCTCTTAATAATTAGGGACGGAGATTATTATAAACAAATATACAAAACATATAATAATCAAATGATAAACATCTCATATAATAATAAATAATGTCAACACATAAGTCTATCAATTATAGGCCTAGGGCATAACACCAACAAGGAAGTTGTTGGTGGGGCTTCACTATGATATCATGTATTTGGGCGAGAGGGTGACTTGCCAGTATGCTCCGGGATTGGATCCCATAGTTCCCAGGGATTCTCCTGTCTTCATGCTGCAGCCATTGCTTATGGACAGGGATGAGTTGCTCCGGTGTAGGCTAGGAGTGCCTTTTGCTGAGAATGTCCTCAAGGAAGTTGATTATGATATCTTCCGGAGGATGAGGCTGAGGAGCCAGCAGGTGCTGGCTAGAGAGGGTGAGGACCCTTCGCGTCCCAGAGATCTTTCGACCCCCCGCACTCGCTTTGCGTATGAGGGCATTGGTGGTTCCCGTAGGCGACTGATGGTTCCAATTCCTGAGAAAGTGAGGCCTCGATATAGAGTCGATCCCAGTGCTACTGTGAGTATCTTGTTGATTTCATGTACTGTGCTCTCTTTCTGCATATGTTGTATCCGCGCTGTTCTTTCTGTCATTTGATCGCTTCCCTAATTTGCAGGTTTTGGGCCATACCCATGATCTGACTGTCAGATGCCTGGAGGGGGTGACTGGTTTCGCCCGGCGGCTTTTTGATTACTTGCGGTGCAGTTCCAGGAGAAGTGCAGCTGTTCATGAGAATATGCCCTCCAGGCCGTCTGTGGCTAGGGACTCATCTGCTTCCACGGCTGGCGAGATAGATGCTGAGTGGAGCTTTGGTCGGTCTCTTGACTGGCAGGGTGAGACTTATGGATCGCAGGCCTGTCATTCTTTGTATTCGGGCTTTGAGCATGGGGAACCTTCGGAAACACAGGCACAGGGCCTTCATTCCTCGTATGCCGGAGTAGATGACTTCATGAGTTACCTGTTCGCCACAGATCCAGTTGCAGCGGTGCAGTATGTCGAGTGCTCGAATGATGAGCAGGATTCGGAATAGTCCTATTTGTTGGTGTAATGCCCTAGGTTATAGTTATGTTTAACCTTAACCGTTATGTATCATCTTTATTATTTATTATAGAGCGTGTTTATTATGTTCATTATATGTTTGCATGTTTATTATATTGAACTTCGTCCCTAGGTGTTGTGAACAACTAGTATAAGTTGATAATGGATAATCATGGAGATGATTATATGCATGGAGATGCACATTACACTTATGGATACTTGCTAGAGAACAAGTATTGGACATGACCTACTTATGAGATTTATGACATGGTCTGTTGTCATGATTAAATCTCATGATAGTCGTGTTATTGAATCCTTTGTACCTGAGATTATCATCGTCTTCCACATGACGAAGATTGTGTTTGATATAGTCTAACACTATCTTTAATCGGATAGCAATAAGGGCTATGTTTGCACGATTGGATTCATGTAGGGAAGAATGACAAGTCAAGACGGGATTTGTCCCTCTTATGAAGAGAGATGTTTTCTTGGGCCTCTCGATGAATGATGTTGATGAAATATGTGGCCGCAATCAAGTGATTTGATAGAGATCAAATGCATTTGGATTATCAACATATTCGGAATCGAGAAAACATTGAATGAAATGAGTTGACATAGACCATGACTCATGTTCAAATGGACATCGTGGACAAAGGGATTGTGACGTTGGATCTATCGAGGAGTCAAGCTTTGATGTTATATTAATTGGGTGGATATAATGGTTTGCTAGAAACCACTTATGTCTTGTGAGGTCATGTTTTGACTCACTACCAACATAATATAATTCCTTTTGGGTCACACACAAAGAACGAATTTGATTCTGGCTGAAAAATGGAATTTTGGCTTGTACAGTCGTGCGACATGCTTGACCACATCGAAAAACGTTTTACGGCTGGGTATACCGTAGCGACACAACTTGCCGTTGAAGGGCACGACTCGTGCTCTTGGGCACGAGTCGTACCGAAATCCAGCACAGCTGCTTTTTGGATCACGACTCGTATAACGAGTGATTTTGCCTGAGCACGACTCGTGCCCTCAGGGACGAGTCGTGCCCGACGCGAAATTCGTGTCTGATCTGCTTTCCAAGGCTGGGAAGGTTTTTGTTATTTACAAGGACTTAACCCTAAGTGTTTGGGAATTTATATGAGATATAAATACAAGTCCTTGGGCAGCCAAAAACTCTCTCTCACCTCCATACATCATTGTTCTAGATTTATGAAATCCTAGGCCTTGATTAATTCCATAGTTTTTGCCATAGATTATTAAAAAGTGTTTCAATAATCAAGAGGATCATCTAGCAATCCAACAAGAAGGTGTTCTTGGTTCGTTCACGTGTGGATCACCAATAGAGGGGGGTTGCTTTATCTCCTAAAGCATGAAGATCTCCATTGTTGATTTCATCACCAAGTTCGAAGGAGGAAGATAGAAGATTCGACATCAAAATTCTAAAGCTTGAATTTTGAGATCTGTTTTGACAAACCAAATCGCATTCAAGGTATGTAAATTCTATCTCATATAAATTTCTAATCTCTTCATGCTAGACGGATCTTAGGGCTAGGGTTTTGTTGTTATTTATAAATCTTCCGCTGCGTTTGTAATCCCAAAACCCAACAGTGGTATCAGAGCCCTATCTTGCCATGATTAGGATTGAAATTGCATGCTAGATTTAATGTGATTATTTGCTACAATGTGATATGAAATAGATCTAGATTCCATGTGTTTTGTTTCTATGAAAAACAAGTATATGAGATATACCATGTTCATGATTTATGATGAATTAATTAGATTAGTTTATCACATAGGTTAAAGATTTGTTTAATTTGATTAAATTAAATTGATAAATTCTCAAAATTGAATCAAAGTGTTTGTATGAAATTTTGTGAAGCCCTATGTTCATGATTATGTTCACATGAGATCTATGTTACAACCATGCGATGTTTGTTACATGTTGAAAAACCTTCTAAATATTTAAGTCTTATGCCATTCCTTGATTAGAACACTTGTGATATTTTAGGGTATTTGATGTAGTTTTGACTCAGTTGGGTGCATCGTATATCTTAATTTGTGATCAAGGTGAGATAATGGTTGATGTAGTTTTGACTCAGTTAGGTGCATCGTTCCATGTCTCACATGTTTGAAAAAGGTTTTGATTTAATTGGTGCTTTCAAATGAGATTTGACCCAAGGCATAGATGAGATTTAAAACATGTTTTTGATATATGATGTTTATTGAAATCTCATAAAAGATCTAAGAGTCATATAGTGATATGATTGATGTTTCTACCTAAATAGCTTGATTTAGGGCATTGACTCAGTTAAACCAAAATCAAGTGAAATATGGATCTTAGCCTACTATGATTATATGATACATGTTTGTATTTGAAGGAACCAAGTCACTGCTGCACCTGTGAAGGTGCTGGTTAGTGCCTTGCACAGCACGTCATCCTCGGAGGAGACCAAGCACATGGTGGCCTCAAAGTGTTGCATGTGGTTCAAGGCGTTGGTTGCGCCCGAATATTTGTCCAATGAAGGCAGCTTGAAACCCATGGGAGGCCTTAGCTCGAGTAAATCTTTGGACAAGGGTCGAAGAGTATTATAGTTTTGTTCGCGCTTTCCTTCATCCTCCTTTCTGTCGGCCTCCATTTTTTCTGATCTCCTTTTCAAGTTTAGCAGTTCCCTATCATCTTGGTCATTCCTTTGATAGGAGACGTTGTTGGATCTCTGCCTTTCATCCTTGTGAGGCTCTCTTCTAGAGTGGGCCCTCTGCCTCTCACTCCTGGGAGGAGTTGCTTCTCTTCCCCTCATTTCTCTGTGAGACTACGACCTTACTGACCTTACTGGTGACCTTCGCCTATTCCTTTCGTCTTCTTGTTGTCTCCTTGAGGCTGACTCGGCCCCTTGCTCTCTTCATTGGTCAAGCCTATCTCTTAGGTCAACACTGGGATCTATGGAGATGTGAGAAGGATGAGGCATCTCGATCCTCGGCTGTTCAGCAGGCGTCCTGAGGCCTCCATTCTGTCTAGCACCTCCATTAGCTCGTCTATGGGAGGTAACGGAAGGAGCAGGTCGATGCGATCTTCTATCACCCTTAGGAGATTCTGGCATGTCGAGCAACTTCTCTTGAACCTCAAACAAAGTTTGGAGCAATCTAGCCCGCTCCATCAGTATATCCTTCCTGCTGAGGTGAGTAGTTGAGGGACCTGGGTTGTCGCCTGCAACTGTTCGACCTACCAGGAGTCATTTTGGCTGCTGACCTTCTCCTTACTCGGGCATAGGCCTCTTTTTCCCTCTATTATCCTGCAAGCCCGTGTCATCAGTGACACTATTGGAGCGGGTCGCTCTTCTAACTTGGCGTGGTGTGGGAGGAGGCAAATTAATGTTACGATTTCCGGTACCGGAGTCCATGTTTCTGCCGGCGTTTTCTTGTTCATTTTCGATGGAGGGGGTAGCGGTGTGCCTTGATTAGGATTTCGAGGTCAAATAAGCTTCGTTCCCGGCAATGGAACTAAACTGATGTTGCAAGGAACGTGTTGATCAACCTACGTCCATCAATTAGGTTGATCCTCTAGCTTTATTTGACCGAAACAGTGAACACACGACTAGCCGGGGTGATCTCCGGCTAAGACCCTCCGACGTAAGAGTAAGTATCACGTGTAAAGCTTATAAATTGTATTGAGATCAATTGCATAGCAACTAAGACATTACCTGTAAATGATGGATGTTGTGAGGTATTTATAGCCTCTGATAAGAGTTAGAATTGTACTAGGATTGCGTGGAATCCCTAAAATTGTGGAGAGAGTCATAGACGCAACTACGGTTATGGAAAATCTTTGGTCGACATACGTCTCTTGTTGGTCGAGGTCGCCTGAGTAGGTAAGGTCGACCTGACTTCGTATTATTGCCAGATAGGATTTATACCAGGAGCTGAACGTATGTCAGAATAAGTTAGGTCGGGACCAATAATGGTTGGACAATGAGGTAGGTCGACTGATCTTTGTAGCCGGGCCATGTGCCTTATAATATCTGGGTCGATCCACTTGACAACGCGGCTGTAGTAACGCCAGAATAATTGGGCTTCGTACGTTGGGCTTAGCCCGTCACTTTTATTCCGTTCACCAGCTATACTCAAATACAATACACAAGTAGGTATTTACTGACGAAATCATATCACATTAGGCCCCAAATAGTAGACCTTTCCTAAACCAACAATGTAATTATTTGTTTCACAATCACATTTTACACAATATTTGCGAATACAAATCAACACCAAGTCACATAATGTGTCCTATAAATATTTCAATCTATTATAATCACAATATTATTATATTGTAATTATAAATTTTATAGCTCCTATTATATTGCAGAAACTTATTTTACGACTCGAATAATTTATTGCACCTTATATGACCCCGTTTAGTACTAATTTTGAGTCATAATTATTACAATTACTAACAATAATAACAATCATATTTGAGTCAATTCAATTTTATACTATCATAAATATAAACAATATTATTGCTAGCCACAATTTCATATTTTACAATAAAAGCATCATATAATATAGTATATATGAGCATTGCTATAATTAAAAATAGGATATTAACTTAGCTACTGTCAAAATTATACAAAATAAATTCAAATCTAATTAGATATAAATGATCTATTCGACTCCATAAATGCGATGATGTAGTCGAATTGGAAAAATGAATATTAGATTAAAAGCACCCACAGTAGAAGTAGAACGGGGCGGAGGAGTGTTCGTACCCATCCAGAGACATCAATTGAAGGCTCATTCACTTTTATGAAGTTTCACATAAACACCTCCTAGAATAAGCTATTAGCACATAAACCATTTTATTATTAATTTTAGCCAATTGACTACTAAAGTTTCAAGTTTAACACTTTAGCCCCTTATTGAATTCATATGGGTTTATAATTAAATTTTCACAAAATCTGGGGAGAAACGCGTTTCTCCGTCGCGTATGGAGAAACGGGGCTTAGTTTGTCGCGCGACATACTTAGCCACAACAACTAGATATCCTTTCCAAAGCTTCTGGATATCCAGAAGCTTGAATATGGATATCCAGAAGCTTTGGAAAGGATATCCAGAAACCAAATATTTTTTCTAGATATCCTTTCCAAAGCTTACGGATATCCATATTCGCTACGGATATCAAGCTGAAAGCGATATCCGAAAAATATTTGGTTTCTGGATATCCTTTCCAAAGCTTCTGGATATCCATATTAAAGCTTCTGGATATCCAGAAGCTTTGAAAAGGATATCCAGAAACTGGCTAAGTATGTCGCGCGACAAACATAGCCCCGTTTCTCCACACGCGACGGAAAAACGCGTTTCTCAGCAGACCGACTCTTAAATTTTAATATATTCAAAATAAACTAATTAACTCATATTGATTTTTAGTCATTAACTAACTCAAATCAATTTATTAACAAATAAGTCACTAAAATGTTAAAAACTAACATAAAATAAATTATAAAAATAATACAATGCATAAAATAATATTCAATTGAGTCGAGTGTTACAGTTACATTTTCAAAATTGTTAGGTTAAAATTATTAAACTTTTAAATTGTCAACCAAGAAAAAAAGGGAGAGAAGGAATAATGAAAGTCAATCAAGAAAAAAGAGAAGGAGAAATTAGAGTAATATTAAACCTCATTGAGAAAAATGATGAAAAGAAAAATAGGTTATTAAAATATTTAAATACTCTTTCTGTCCAGAAATCAGATTCCTAATTCATATTCCTAATTTATTTATTTTTGTTAGTAAAGGTATATTTGAGAAATAATTTAGTTTGAACTGATAATCTAAATACAACAAAAAAATAAAAAAAAGAAGCTTTATTCCCAAAATAGTTAGAGATCTTCTAACATAAATCCTTGTATGTGTCATTATTATGAAAAGAAAAAAAGATGAAAAATTTAAAAGAAGAAATAGGAATAATACTTAGAAAATGAAAAGAAGAGAAGGAAAAAATAGAGGTAATAAAGAAAATGAAAAGAAGAGAAGAGAAGGAAAAAATAGAGGTAATAAAGGAATACTCCCTCCGCCCAGAAATCCGTCACTTTTTATTTAAAATGGCGTCCCGTTTGAAGTGTCACCTTTTCTAAAATGAAAATGTTTTATTAATATTCTATTACACTCACTCACTATTCTCTCCACTCATTCTCTCTCCTAAAACACTATTACACTCACAACACTTTTTAAATTTACTATTTCCTCCACTAATTCTCTCTCCTCTTTTCAAATTACACTCACAACATTTTTTCTTCCCATTTTTCTCCTTAATTTGCATGCCGGATCTAAAATAGCGACACTTTTCTTGGGACGGAGGGAGTATACATGTATAATAAGTGGAAAAAAAGTCAATCCTCATCATCGAATTTTTATCCTCAATTCCTATCTTTTCAACGTCATATTTTCATCTAATACAATTAAATTCTTATCATTTTCAATCACCCTTATCAAAGTTTGTTTGGTCCTTCCCTTACCCCTCGCCAGTTTATCACTTCTCCATTCTTCGGGCCTCCTAATTTGTCCATCATTCGATCTCCGTCTCACATGACCAAATCACCTTAGATGATTTTCCCTCATTGTATCTTCAAATCTTCAATAGGTACAACTCCTACTTTTCCCCTGATCACTTCTTTACTCAATCGATCCTTTCTTGTATTACCACACATCCATCGTAGCATACGTATCACCGCCACATTCATCTTGTGAACTACATTGTTTCACGAACCAACACTCAGTGCCATATATCAGTGTCGACCTAATTGCCGTGCGATAGAATTTTCTGTTTAATCTATGGGGCATGCCCAGATCACATAAAAACCTGTGGCATTCTTTCATTTCAACCAACCAACTTTAATCATATGAGCCACATCTCCATCAAATTCTCCATACTTTTGGATAATAGATCCAATATAGCAAAAAAAAAAAAAAAAAAAGACAAAAGCTTGGACAATCTTTCCATTAAATGTGATCATTCATGCCTCTCTACTTTCAACTCTGCTAAACTTACACTCTAAATATTCAGTCTTACTTCGGCTCAGTCTAAAACCTCGATATTCCAAAGTCTGTCTCCACAATTCAAACTTGCTTTTAACACCCTCTTTAGTATCATCAATCAGCACAATATCATTTGCGAACAACATACACCGTGGTATATTATCTTGGATTGACTACATCAATTCGTCCATTATCATATCAAAGGGAAAGGGACTAAGTGCAGAACATTGATGCACACCAATCGTAATATGGAACTCTTCTGTTTTTCCAACACTAGTCCGTATACTTATACTAACTCCAATGTACATATCTTGATGATATCAATATATTTCTCTGAAACACATTTATTTGCTAAGGTCCACCAAAGTACCTATGTTGATACTTTATCATACGTCTTCTCAAATCAATGAAAATCATATGCAAATATTTCTTTTAATCCCGATATTTCTCCATTTATCTCATAAGATAGATTGCCAAAATAGTCGATCTTTTGGGAATAAATCCAAAATAGTTTTCCGAAATCTGAACAATTATCCTTATCCTTTGATCAAACACTCGTTCACAAAGGTTTATAGTATGGCTCATTAGTTTGATCCAAAAATAGTTGGCACAATATTGGATATCACCTTTGTTCTTATATAAAGGGATCAGAGTACTTTTCCTCCACTCCAATGGCATTGTACTTCTCCATATCTTATTGAATAGTGTTGTTATTCATTCTATTCCCATCTCCCCAAAACATCTCTAAACCTCAATCGGTATGCCATCAGGCTTTACAACTTTCTTCAATCACATTTTTTCATTGCCATTTTCACTTCACCTTTCTGAATTCTTCGCATAAAAATATCTATTAACCATACACGGAGGGATATTTAAATCTCCAATATCCTGCTCTTGATCGCCATTGAACAAGTTATCAAAGTACGACCTCAATCTATCTTTTATCTCCTTATTCCCGATCAGAACTCTTTGATCTACATTCTTAACACATTTAACCCTCCCAATATATATTGTCCTCATATCCCTCATACGAGAAAGTGTATATATTTCCTTTACCCTTCTTTTGTATCTAATTAGCATAAAGCTCCCGATTCATCTTCGCTCTTGCATCTCTAACTACTTTCTTTGCTTCTTTTCTAGACTCCTTATATTTTTCATAGTTCTCATCACTCCTACATTTATCTAATAATTTGTAGCATTCTCGCTTGTTGTTTATTGCTTGCTTTACTTTCTCGTTCCACCATGATGTGTCTTTACTTAGTGGCATACTTCTTTTAGATTCTCCAAGGACGTCTTTTGCCTCATTCTTTAAGGTATGTTCCATCTTAGTTCAAGTCGCATCTATATCTATATCCTCCATATTACCAAACTAAATATTGGTAGTGGTCATTTTAGCCAAAAATCTTTGTTAATTCTTCCTTTGCAGCTTCCACCACTTGATTCTCGAGTCTACTTGTGGTTTTCTCTTCCAAGAATAACACCTACTTCGAAAATCAAGTACCGCAAGTGTATGTTAAGTTGTTGTAATTTCAGCCCAAATAACTTTGCAATCGGTGTATATCTTTCTACAAACATTTCTTACTAAGAACTCAATCTGACTCACATTACCTCCACTTCTATAGGTCACCAAGTGAGATAGTCTATTATTGAACCAAGTATTCATTATACTCAAGTCATATGTCATCACAAAATCCAGTATACCATTTCATGTTTCATTTCTCTACCTGAAACCAAAACCATCATGAATGTTCTCAAAGTCGTGTCGACTAGACCCCAAATATTCGTTAAGATCGCCACCAATGATCAATTTCTCACCCCTAGTCACCCATTGAGCTATCTGCTCCAAATTTTTCTAAAACTCTTGTTTAATAGATGTATCCAACCCTACTTGTAGTACATAAACACTAATAATAGTTATAATATCTATCATATATCACAAGTTTAATACCAATAATCCGGTCGCTTTTTCTGTACAATTCCACCATATCATTAGTATACACCTTATCAATAATGATATATTTTCCATTCCTACCCTTATTCTTTTTCGAATAGCAAAGCTTAAAATCGCATGAAGATATTTCTCTTGGTTTCTCTCCTCCAACTCACTTAGTTATTTGTAAATACATTATGTGAATTTTCCTCCTCATAACTTCCACCACTTCTGTCGATCTCCCTGTCAAAGAGCCAATGATCCAAGTTTCAAAACGCATCCCACTACCCTTACCCCCGCTATGAACTAGCTTCTTATCCCGCACTCATCCGTTATGCGGAATTCCTTGCATAAATGACACCACCCTCGGGCGCTAATTATTGCTCAAAATACTTTCGTATTCATGCAAAAAAAAAAAAATTGGAAATATAACTTTCAAAACGGAGGGAGTAGGCAATAGGACCATCATATGAGACGGAGGGAATTTGTGATAAGACTATTTTTATCACAACCCAAAAAAAGGATCCTCTTTCTGTTTTTCAAGGAAATTAAGCAATTTGACCTTTGTGCAAGATAGTTGCACACCAAAAATTATAAGATTGCAAATGCACTGGGAATTTTTAGAAGCACAATGCTCTACACTGGAAATTTTTGGAACTGCTCATCATCAAGACAATAAATACACATCAGTTTCTTATAGTATGATTAATATACATGATTCAAAAAATTATTTTTTTTTTAAAAAAAAAGAGAGAAAAAAAACACGAAGAAGAAAGAACGAATCGATCTACTTGAAAGAAGAGAAAAAGCTGATAGTGTCCTTGAGCGCAAAGATAAAGTCATCGATATCCTCTTTAGTGTTGTAGAAATAAAGGCTGGCACGCGCACTTGCATTAATCCCTAAATGGCGATGGAGAGGCTGCGCACAATGGTGACCTGATCTAATAGCTACGCCATGCTAAAAAAAATATATATAATTGTCAGCACGTCTCCGATAACACGCACACACACACAGACCTACTATCCCAAAACACTGTGAAACCTGCAATTTGCAGCAGCAAGCATACCTGTTGATCCAGCAAAGTTGCGAGATCTGTCGGGTGAATATCTTCAACGTTGAAAGAACAAAGAGCAGCCCGCTTGAGAGTTTCTGACGGTTCTGGACCATAGATGCGGACTTTGGGAATTGAACGCAGATTTTCATATAAATAATTTGCTAGCTCTACCTGCAATTTTTTTTTTTATTATTATTTGGGGGAGAGTTAGGTGTTTAGCACAGCAACCAGTCTATGAAATAAATCAGACACATAGAAACTCAACTACTCATCCTCATCCTAAACTAGATAATGGCTAGGAAGAGAAGGTATGAATCACGAAAACAAGAAATCTAACCTCATAATCATGAATCTTTTGAATGCCAATTTCAGACAGATAGTCAATTGCTGCTCCCAAGCCAATAGCTTCGCCAATAGCAGGTGTTCCGGCCTCAAATCTGATCCAATCAAAGATAGAAGTTAAGACATTTCTCTGAGGTGCAAAACTTCTATTCCCTCCGTCCCAAAAAAAGAGTCCCTTATTCTTTTTTGGGATGTCCTAAAAAAGTGTCTCCTTCCGAAAATTTCCATTTTAGGTATAGAAACTTTACATATTTACCCTCTGGCGGACACTCACATTCATAGTGGGCCCAATCTTTTACACAAAGAAAGTTCACATTTTTACCCTTAACCTCAACTTTTAATAATGTCAAATGATCTACCGAAAATTGTGTGCCTGGTCAAAGCTAGGGGACTCTTATTTTGGGACGGATGGATTATAAATTTTGTGGGTTGAGAATCCATCTCAACCATTTAATCAAGCTCTCAAAAGTAAACGAACCTGGATGGTGGTTTGGCATATGTTGAATGATCCAGATATACATCAGATATCATCTCACCGCCACCTGTGATTTAGGAAATTAAGAAGTAATTTGAATTGATACAGGTAAACTCAATCCCACATTTAGGGGTGGCAAAATGAGTGTTTTGGTTACCAAATGGGTGTTATCCATTAGAAATATCATGCTTTAAACTACAATGTACAATAGTTTAAAGCATGATAAAATCTTAATGGGTATACCCATTGGTATGAAATTGCCACCCCAACCCACATCACAAGATACTCCTATAAGTAGTAAGAGCAGGGGTGGACACAGGCTTTGGTACAGGGGTGGCCCCTTTTTAATGTTGACATGTTAAAAAAAAAAAACTACTAAGTGCACCCCCCACTTACCAGCTCAGTCCACCCTCTTGACAAAAAAGGAAGAATCGATGTAGGTAGTAATGTAAAAAACAATTATTTTTTTGAAATTTTTGGGTAATGTAATTTGTGAAACCCCTCCATTTTAACCCTGGGTCCGCCCCTGAGTAAGAGTGGCAATAAAGAGAATGAAAAGGACTAATGCTCACCTAAGAAAGGAGGCATTTCAGACAAGATCTCACTCTTGCCGTATAAGAACCCAATGCCTGTGGGCCCACACATCTGGATCATGGTTAGTCTTTTACTCAGACTCCTAGTTGGAAAAAATACGAACTTTAGTAAGCGTGGAATAGCCTAACCTTGTGAGAAGAAGCAACAAGGAAATCAGCATCAAGGTTTTTAACATCAACGACCATGTGTGGAACACTTTGACAAGCATCCACCAGCACTTTTGCCCCAACATCATGTGCCCAAACCACTATTTCTTTGATTGGAAGAACAGAAGCTACAAAAAGATTACAAATCCGTAAGTGGAGATAAATGTATATGACAGGTCTTTTATCTATGCATAACAGGAGTCTATATTTGCAGTATGAGATTGATCTTCAACAACAATAAACAATGTTCCAAAGCCACTTATGTTGGGAAATGGTATGATGGACAAGATCATGGGTCACGGAATTTAATGCTCCATAGATCCGATAGCACAAAAATTATCAAACAGTTCTTACTTCATGATTATTAGCAGTAATAGGTTGATTTTTACAATGATATCCAACAACAAGAACCATAGTCCAAATTGCCACCCATGTTGTAAAATGGTATGACATACCAAATCATGGGTCATTCAATTTAAACGATCCTACATTCCTACTTTAAGAGGTCCGCAAACAATTTCATAACCAGGCAGCTGATATTATGCCATAGCAAAGGATCAAAAGCTACATATTTACAGCATAATATCTAGGGATGGCAATTTGTCCGAACCCGATCCGAACCGAGGCTAATCCGCTCCGAAAAATATAGGATTCGGTAGAAATTTTTAGAACCCGAACGGATTCGGATCGGGTTCGGTTTAGCCATGTCCCGGTCCGTGACCCGACCCGTATGTTTAAGTTAGAGGCTTAAATAGAAAACTAGGGTTTCAGTGTTTCACATTTTCCACAAAATTTCATTTGACCTGTCTACCTCTTCTCTTTTCAAATCTCTCGCGCCGTCTCTCTCTCCAGTCCGCACCAATATCTCTCTCAGTCTCCCCCTCCACCTCTGATTCCTCTCCCCGCCGGCAACAGTTAAGGCTTGGTTTATAGTAGCCTTCTCTTTCTCTGTCTCTTCTCATTCTTCTCTTTATCAGTCTCTTCCCAACTTTCTAGTTCCCAATCTTTTCTATTTCTAATGTGATAAAAGGTTAATCAAATTCCAATTTATTTGAGTTTGATCAGAATGCATGTTTTAATTTTCTTTTTAGCATTTGGTGATGTGGTGAACTCAATTTGTCTTGTTAGTTATGACATTTCTCACCTGGGTTCTATTTTCAATTTGTCGAACATGATTTAAAGTTCCATGTTAGTTGAAAAATGGTTATTTGGGGTGGTGGGTTTCCTTCAGATTGGTGTAAAATTTGATTTAGAGATAAGATTTTTTCTTGCAATTTTGGCTATCTCAATAGGGTTTTGGGTAATGTCGGATTTGATCGGTCGGATTCGGGTTTTGACTATCTCGGATCGGATCGGGTTTGGTAAGCACATTTTATAGTTCGGATCGGGTTCGGTTTAGGGGATATCCGATCCGAACCCGACCGTTGCCATCCCTAATAATATCTGGAGCAGTGTTAAATGATTTAAGAAGGCTCACGTTTGGTAGACATTTAGAAACTCTAGCAAGGTTAGGTCTAAGTCTTACTGATAGAAAAAATACATTTACAGCCTGTTCTTTCATTCTCCAAAAATGCTCCAGCCTCTACAGCCACTAGATGTTAGTAGAAGGTTAAGCTTAAGGATCATGTATATTTCGTTTAAAATACACAAATCCATATCTCACCAACCCAGAAAAAATCCAAATCTCCATAGATTACTCCATATGCTCGTACATAATCAATAAGCAAGTATAACAGTTTAATTTTCTTGTTGTTATCAACCACCAATAGGAAGCCAAAGAAAGTAGAACTTGAAAATGTAACTTGAGACGATAGTTCTCTTTGCAAGAACTAGTTATTGGGAATGAGATACAATTCAGGTATATAAAGGGAAGGCAGACATTCCTATTTCATCCAAGGAAGCACATTACGTGCTGGCAGACACCAAATGCATTAGAATGCTAGTTCAGATTTGAAGTTTGAGGTCATTCCTTCATCAGAGGTAATTTAGGAATCTTTCATTGCTCACCAATGGTCCAGGTTCCTTTTTTTCCTTTCGTAACCATGTTACCTACGATTTCTCTGTTGCCAAGTTGCATTTTACTTCCAAGTCTGCATGCATGCAACTGGACACCACTGAATAAATGCAACCAGAAACATTACTTGCAATGCCTGCATTACGTCATGGGTTTTTAACTTGACTTTCATTGTCTATCTTTAGATTACAATTGTGTAGGGAGGAGAAATTCACTATCTGAACTAGCCAAAACCGTGTACATTTTTTAAGCTTTGAATGTTGCTTCAATGTCAACTGCCAGCAACCCTATGCTTCATTCAAGTAAACAAGTTCTTCTCGACAACCCCCCCCCAACCCAACACAAACACACTCGGGAAAAAATCAGTTCCACATTCCCTCTCTTATCTCTCAACTTTGATTTTCCCAAGATATATATAACTGAAAGTCTAAAAATTGTAATTGAAACTATCCTCAATTAAACTAACTCTAAAAATTAACTTACTGCTGGCATATGATAATGAACTACAGCATCCTTGTTCATTAGAAAAATCTTATTAATGCAGAAGTAGTGTGATAAAAATCGAAAAGACTTAATCCAAAAATCTGGTCTTATGTCGTTGTTAAGTGCTAAAACGAGAAACTTGAAGGTGGTCCTATATCTAAGAAGAGGGATTTGCATTTCCACGAAACCCGAATTGGGAGGTGTTCAAATGGAAATACTTCTTTGCTCCAAGGGTCTAAATTCCATGTACTCTCTTCCAAAATTGACATATAAAACAAAAGTGGGACCAAATGGAAGTATCAGATCCAGCAAGAAGACTTCATGTTTATTTCCTGTAAAAATAAACTTTTCTTCATTTTCATCTTGGTTACAACTCTAATCATGTTTATGCTGATAAAATAATTACATGTCCAATTCAGAAGTTATTAGAGCTTGAACTGCTGAAGATATGATGTCTGTATGTACAGTTACATTGCCTTGTTAGTACTACAATAAAAATGTGGTGTTTAAGTTGTACTCCCTTCTGTCCAAAAATGAATGTCCAAAAAATGTTCAAATTTACTCTTGATCAAGAACAAATTTGAATTTTGTTTGGACATTCATTTTGGGAAGGAGGGAGTATGTATTTCAACCTTAGATTTATGCTGTAACTCGAAGCATTCAAGTTGAAGTTCTTTGACATTATGGAGATGGTATCAGCACACATACATATTAGGCAAGATTAGAGAGTAAATTGACATGCGGGGAATACGGATTTTACAGAACATGAGCTTGTAATTTAAAACTCACATTTATATTTGCAAATTTATATTGAAATTTCAACAAAGACTGATTTTATTGACCGATATATACCCAAAAAGGAATATATTAGAAGCTTTCTTCAATACCAAGTTTGGACATGGAATAAAGTCGCAAAGGCTCAAAAAGTAGTAGTCTAATTGACGTTAACCATTGAAAAGGCCTATGTGCCTAGAAAATGGACTTTTTGTGACGTGGTATTAGAAGAACAAGATATAAAGTTATCCCCTGAAGTAGAAGGGGGGGGGGGGAGCGTAAAAGGAAAAAGCAGCAAGAAGATCTCAAGAAATAGTCACCTACCCAGCACATTTGATACATGATGAACCACTACAAGTTTCGTCTTTGTTGAAAGCATTTCTCTGAGCTTTGCTGTGTCTGGAGTTTCATCTTCATTTAAACTCACAAACCGTAGAACAGCACCAGTCTTTTGAGCAACAATTTGCCAGGGAACAATGTTACTGTGGTGTTCAACAATTGTGGTTATAATCTGCAGCACATGACATTGTTAAGGTTGGTCACAAGTTATAGCTTTGGGATAAAGTTTAAAATAAGAGCATGCAGAATCTTAACAAAAGGGCAACACTAGAGGTCAAATGGTACATGAAACTGAGTTTTAAACTAATATTATGTCAACTACTCCCTCTATCCCAAAATAAATGTCGCATCTTGACCATTTTGGTCAACTTAGTTCAACACTTTGACCAAAAAGTTATCTTCATGCTATTATAAGAGTGGTTAATGATGCACGAAAAAAACACCATCAATAACTATTCTAAGAATTTCATGAAGATAAATAATTTTTCATAAGATGTTGGTCAAAGTTCAATCAAGTTGACCAAATAATCAAGGTGCGACATTTATTTTGGGACGGAGGGAGTATAAAGGAATTAATAAGCATCCAGCCACTTTCTCAATCGGTTGGCAATGCTTTCAAAACTTCAACAATTGGTCAACAAAGTGCAATACTGAGAGAACTTAAGGCGCCAACGCACCAGGCCAACGCACCAGGCCTTGACACACCCACGATTCAACAGTGAGATTGGAGAGTGTATGGATTACCATTTTCACCATATAAAGAATATATTTTTGATAAACCGGCCTATCATTCTAAGAGTCCACTTGCACGGCCAATGGTCTTACGGAAACTCAAACTCCCATGCATAGCCTGAAATATCTTTGATCTCAGCAGTAACTTGCCAAAATAAACCCATGAGAGTCAAATGTGTAGTTGGTCTATATATTTCATAATGGAGGGCCTGCAGACGGTTAAGACTCTTTTCTCATTCTTTCTTTTGTGATGAAAAAGAAATTACAAAATAGAGAGAACCAATGAGCAAATGTGAGGAAAGCAGTCCCCGAAAATAAGAAAATAGCATTTAAGGAGAAGAGAGTAGTCCCCAAAAAAGAAGAAACAAGCAAGGAAAAGTGTAAAACAGATAGTAGTTTACTAAGCGAAAGGTTCTGCTTTCTTAAAACAAAAGCGGCAGTACTCTAAATACTCCTAGATGTGCCCGATCTGGACCGGACCACCGGTTCCCGGTCTTAGACTGTCGGCCGACGGTCGATGAAACGAGAAACCTTAACCGGGCCGCCGACTCACGGTTAACGATTCAGGTTCACGGTTAACCGGTCCAGTCCGGTATGCCGGTTTTAGCCGATTTTTTGAACAATTTTTTTTTTTTTATGTGAATTTTTTGAAGGCAATTTTTTCTATGTATAATATTAATATATTTTGGACTGACATTTTTTTAAATAATTAAGGGGTGCGACTTGAGAGTGAGACGGAAATATTTTGAAAGGGGACGGTGCCCTTAAATTTTTATTAATATTAGGTAAACTTTCATAGAGGGAGACAACCAACCTTACCCTTTTATTATTAAGGACAATTAGGAGCCTTTACCTCAAGAATTAAATTAAAATAATAAAAAAATCTAACCTATATATTACAAAAAATACTAACTACAAAGTGTGAGGGCGAGTCTTGGCGCAACGGTTAAGTTGCTCCTTTGGTGACCATAAGGTCACGGGTTCGAACCTTGGCGAACAGCCTCTTGGCAATTGTCAGGGGAAGGCTCTAGCAAATGGTTCCCTCTCTCAACCCCCGCTTGGCGGGGAGCGCTTGGCGCACCGGGGTTTGCCCAAAAAAAAAAAAAAACTAACTACAAAGTCTGCACACACTACACACAGTCAACACTGCACACACATAGACAAACCGTAACAATTTTAAAAAATATAGGCGGTTTAACCGGCGGTTCAAACCGCCGGTCTAGAAGCTAAAACCGTAACCGAACCTTCAACCGGCGGTCCACGGTTCGACCGGTTTGGCGGTTCAGGTCTTCAACGGTTCGGTAAACGGTCGAAAACCACCGGTTCGGCGGTCCGGACCGGACCGTATGGCATGTCACACTGAAGCCCATGTAAAAGAACAAGACCTGCTCCCCTGAAGTGAGTAAGAAAAAAAAAGTGCCTAATCAGAACTAGTCCTAAAAAACTCCACTTTGCTGAAGGTTCACCTCGTCCTACCAAACCCAAATCTCTAAATGCAGTTAGAAGAGATCGGTTCAACAAGGAGATACCTACTGTTCCAGAATGCCAAAAGAACATACTTGACGACCTCCAATACAGGGGAAGTGAAGAAAGAGATGTTCATGGGTTGATTAATGAATACAACACGGAAAAGAATAGTAGACAGAAGAAAATGAAGGAATATCAGACAATGATAGAATAACGACATACCTTTTACTTCCTAAATATGTTGAAATCTTTCTAGTTTAAGATCATGCCAAACAATCCCAAAAACTGCAGTAACAAGCCCTAAAATGATATGCAGACTTAAAATGCTGAGTACAAATTTTTTCCTTTTATGATAAGAATGGTACCATATATCTGTGTTGTTTAGAAAAATAAAAAAGAATGACGACATTCATTCTACTCCCTAAATATGTTGAAATCTTTGCATCATTTCCATTTAAAAATTATCCAGCACAGTCAAAGTTGAAGAACATACCCGCATGATTAAGATCATGCCAAACACTCCCATAGACTGCAGTAACTAGTCCTAAAAGTATATACAGGCTGAAAGTACTGAGTATGAAGTTTAAAGGAGAGGAAATAGCAATATGTGGTCTTTCAACAACTGTATTTGAAGAACTAAAACTATCTGTTTCCAAGTTATTCCAAAGCCAATTTCCATCGACAATGGTTGCAAAATTTCCTTGTTGTAGAAAAAATAAATACTAAAATTCTAATCAATAAATAAACTGAAGATGTAATTGCACTGTTGCAAGGGAAGAAGTTCAAAAATCTCAATATGAACTACTGTTTTGAAATAAGAACTGACCTCGTCGCCTGGCTTTAAATTTGAGAGGGCCCAAGAATAAGCTACTAGGTTTATAGCTTCTGTAGCATTTTTTGTGAAGACAATCTCGCTTGACTCAGGCGCATTTATAAAAGTTGCCACCTTTTTCCTTGCTAACTCGTATTGATCCGTTGCCTTTGCACTACATTCCATAAATTTACGAAAATGAATTATAAACCATAAAGACAACAAAATCATGTGACAATAGTGTACTTCATTTCTGATTTCAACTTCTACCTTTAGTGCCAGCAACAAAATATCAATCATAGCACTTGTTCTTGTAATAGCAATCTCCTTTATGAAGATACATCCAACTAATATTTCTTACCTCAAATAGTGAATCCCGCGATGCACGTTGGAGTTGTATGCTTCGTAATACGTACGCAAAGCATCCAAAACTGCAATGGGCTTTTGTGATGTTGCAGCATTATCCATGTACACGAGTTTTGAGCCATTTACCTCCTGTAAGATAACTTGGAAGCTCAGAAAATACTTCATAATTCTACAAATTAACAAAAAAAATGTCATTTCTAGCAGTACAAACTGAGCAGATCAATAAAGCACTCTAAGGCTGGGGACTTGTGAATTCACTGATGTAATATGATATGAGTTAAGGTTTCTCTTGAGTTAGTAATCTTATAAATGGAAGATTCACTTAACTACTTAATTCATAAGTCAGTGTCTCCTCAAACCTACTCAGTCTACAGAATATTAGTTTCCTAGAATGCACCTAATCATAAGCCAACAACGTGTCGGAACACTTGAAACCATGCAACACAAATTCTTAATCATAAGATCTGAAACAAGGTGCGTACGGTATCTTCATTGAGTTGCTATATCCTATAT
This sequence comes from Adenophora triphylla var. japonica, assembly GCA_022495995.1. Classification (NCBI taxonomy): domain Eukaryota; kingdom Viridiplantae; phylum Streptophyta; class Magnoliopsida; order Asterales; family Campanulaceae; genus Adenophora; species Adenophora triphylla. The sequence goes on from JAFEMH010003744.1 coordinate 191,605, forward strand.
ATTGACCACATGTCATCACATTGGGAGAACAAAATGGTTCCATCGTCGGAATTTAAATTGCTCTTCCAATTCCAAGGCTTCGAATTAAGTTGCCAAACATAGCCTCGGAATCAATGACAAAGCACTTACAACCAACCAGCTGAAACCCATAATAATTAAATCAAATGCACTCAAATTTAAACGATAGACAACTTCATAATCTCTACCCCTAACAACTTAATTAATGATATTTACCCACAACGAAGTAAATTCTCCATTAAAGAGAAACTCCCTCCGTCCCATAAAGATCTGCCCCCCAACAAACATAGCTTGAAATTAAACTTTGTAACACTACTAGTTAGTGAGCAAATCTTTACAAAATGAGACCAAGACCCAAAGAGGATTACAAAGAAAAAGATTCAATATTGGATGAACCCACTAACTTAAATTGGCTTCAATTGAAGAGGGTACACGTACCTGATGGAGAATTGGAAAATCGGATCGGGTTCTGTGACCGAGAGAAGATGTTGATGTTGGTGAAGAAGCCAAAGCCCGGAGCTGGAATCGGGTACGAATTGTAGGGGTAATTCGGGTAGGGTTTAGGATGACCATGGGAGAAGAAGATGACGATGATGGTAGTCTGAGAGCAGCGCAGGCGGTAGAGATCGTTACCATATTGTTCTGCTACCGGGAAAGGAAGGGATTGAGAGGCAATGAAAGAAGGCATTTTTGAGTTTTTATTCTTTTTGGGTTTTGAGTTTTTATTCTTTTTGGGTTTTTGGGTAGATAGGTATAATTTCAAATGTGTTAATTGCAGTTTGATTATCCATGTTTTATCAATTTTTGTAATATGGTTCTCAACAGTGTAAAAATTGCAACCTCATTTTCAACATTGTCAATTTGTTACAATTCAATGTAAATTCAATTAAAAACTAACTTTTGTTAACAATTAATGACATATGGCTAACACATGAATAAAGGAGGGGCAAGATTGACATTTTGCATGAGCATAATTGCAGATTGGTTACCTATGTTTTGTCAATATTTGCAATTTGGTTATTATTATTATTATTATTATTATTATTATTATTATTATTATTATTATTATTATTATTATTATTATTATTATTATTATTATTATTATTATTATTATTAAGATTATTATTATTATTATTATTATTATTATTATTATTATTATTATTATTATTATTATTATTATTGTTGTTGTTGTTGTTGTTGTTGTTGTTGTTGTTGTTGTTGTTGTTGTTGTTGTTGTTGTTGTTGTTGTTGTTGTTGTTGTTGTTGTTGTTGTTGTTGTTGTTGTTGTTGTTGTTGTTATAAGGTTTACACAGTAGCCCTGGTCCCGTTTCGATTTTTTTTTCCAAAATATTGCTTTTTAAAAATTTATTTATCAAAATAACATTGTAAAAAACTTAAGTACCAAAATAGTATTTTGACAACCAATTTCGGAATTGATTTTTTTTTTCAAAACTGAATTTAACAAAATAATATTTCTGTTAACAGAGAGCGATCGCGCCCATAGTAGGGAGCGATCGCTCCTAATGTAATCCGGCGTTATCAATTCCGGATTCCCTTTTTCTTTTTTTTTTTACAAAATTAATTTTAGCAAATTAATATTTTCTGAAAAAAATAGAGAGCGATCGCGCCATAAATAGGGACGATCGCGCCCAAAGGCGTATTTCAAATCCAGAAAATGATTAATTTTTTTTACCCAAAGGGGGGGGGTGAGGGGTGGGGTGGTGGGGGTTTGGGGAGTAGGGTGGCAGGGGGTGGTGAGTGGAGTTGGGGAGGAGTTGTTAAAAATAAATTTAAAATAATTTTTTTTTTTACTCAACGGGGGTGGGGTGGAGTGGCGGGGGTGGTGAGTGGATTGGGGGAGGAGTTTTTAAAAATAAATTTAAAATGATTTTTTTTTTTACTCGAGGGGTGGTGGGGGTGAGGGCGAGCCTTGACGCAACGGTTAAGTTGCTCCTTTGGTGACCATAAGGTCACGGGTTCGAACCTTGGCGAACAGCCTCTTGGCAATTGTCAGGGGAAGACTCTAGCAAATGGTTCCCTCTCCCGACCCCCGCAAGGCGGGGAGCGCTTGGCGCACCGGGGTTTGCCCTTTGGTGGTGGGGGTGGGTTGGGTGGTAGGGAGCGGTGATGGTGATGGGGTAGGGGTGGTTGATGTGAGGTAGGTAACGTGGATATGTGTGTGTGTATGTGAGGGTGTTACCATTTTTCGAAAAATGTTTTATTTAGGAAAAATTCGTAAATCAATTTACTTAGAAAAGTGGGGAAAATGTTTTTCGGAAAACATTTTCCCCCAAACAAACGGAATCTTAGTTTCAAAATGATTTGGGATCGGCTAACATGAATCGTCTTATATACTCGTCAATGAAGAGGTGAGAAAACAATGAAAAAGTAGAGAGATGGTATAATAATAATAATAAAAAAAAAATGTTAGCTAAGGAGGTAATTGAAAGAAGAAATAAGTATGAACAAAATCAAGAGAAACCCGAATACCGAAACATTTGAAAAAGATAAGCAAAATAAATACTCCCTCCGTCCCATAGAACATTACACGTTTACTATTGAGAACAGAAAATAAGGAATAATGTTATTAAAGTAGGTGTTGTGAGTGGGAGGAGAGAGAATGAGTGGAGAGAATAGTAAATTATAATGGTGTTGTGAGTATTAAAATAATGTAGGAGAGAGAATGAGTGGAGAGAATAGTGATTTAAGGTTTCCTTTTTAGGAAAGTGGGACTTTAAAGAGGGACGCCCAAAATAGCAAAAGGGGTAATGTTCTATGGGACGGAGGGAGTATATAAAATGAAGCAAAAGAATTGATAAAAAAATCCAATGAGATTGCTTGGACAAACAAGTGCATCAGTTAGACTTCAAGGTGTGATAATATCAACTTAGCGGAAGACCAAAATTAACATGGAAGACAATAATTAAGAAGAATATGATTTTGAGTGTCGGTTGATATACTGATTGTTTCATTTTCTACAGTCTACAGTCTCGTTCAGATATGTCTTCTAATATGTCCTGTTCTAATTTGGTCCTCGTTTAGGCAATGAGTTGATGGAAAGACAAGCTAGCTAATCCAACATTCAAATCAAGGTTGGCAAATGCATTACAGTCTCGTTCAGATATGTCTACTACACTTGACCCCCAAAATAATCAAAGGGAATTTACACAATTTCCTTATTCAAGTTCATGGCTTTTTGCGGAAGCAAGAAATTATCATTGATGCTACAAATGTAATCCCTGTGTTGTTTGATTGTTTCTGACGATGTATTACATGATCAGTTGCTCTAGGTCATACATAAATTAAATTCTGAGTCATTTTCCGTGTAAATATTGAATTTTTTTTTTTTAGAAAAATCAAAAGAAAGATAAGATTTGAGAGCTTTGGTGTATGTTTACAGATTTAGTTATGAAATATGTTGGATTTGTCGAATTTGACTTGTCAATATTTTCAAGAAGACAAAAACTTGGGTGAGAACAGCATGACCCGTCTCATCCATGAGACGGGTCGGTTCCATACCCATCACCCGCCCAACAAAGCCAACCCACGCCTCCGCCCAAGCTTTTTGCATATGGGCGGTCGCCCAAGCTGGAATCAGCGGCCGCCCAAGCTGGAATCAGCCCACATTTGCCTTGGCCCAATCCTTCAGCCAACATAAAGTAATAGTTTGTATACATTAAAGTAATAGTTTGTATACATTAAAGTAATACATATATACAGAAAAGTAATAATGTTTTTTCCTATATTTTCTTCGTTTGGCAAAAGTAATACTTATTATAACTAAAATGTAACAAACGTGTTATTTATATATAATAGTATTTGTACATAATTGTAACACATATGTATAGGTATCTATATGTTTTCATGTAAAAGTATTACATTATCTATAGAAATATGTTACAATTTCATCTATCAAAGTGGTACATTTACTTGTATAAACTATTACATTCATATACATAAGTTATTACATTTCAAAAATAATACAATAGTTTGTATTACATTTGAAAAAAATGGGTAAAAACGAGCTTTTATTTTTTTTAAAACAGGTATTACGTTTACTTATGACCAATGTTACTTTATATGTATACAGTCATTACATTAAGAGATGGTAACTATTACTTTTGCTCTGAAAAAAATAATATAAAAAAAATTAAAAAAAAAAAAAAAATTGGCCTATAAAAGGCTGCCACGTGGTGGGTCATGTCCCATGGGTCATGGGTCGACCCGTCTCATGCATGGGACGGATTCCATGTTCTCACAGGAGACCGGCTCTTTCAAGAAAGATGTTTAATTAATTTTTATATTGCTTTGTGCTATGTGTTATGTTTCTTTCCTGATGTTGCCAGGACCTTCCTCAACAGCAACTTCACCGTTGTAGTCTAACCTCGATATCTCCGGCTCCTTCTTCTCCGACTGATCTGCACACACTCAAACGTTAACTAAGCCGGGGGCGGCTCCGGCGTAAGCCCCTCCGGCGTGAGGATAAGTGTTTGCTTGATAAAAGGGTAAACAATATTGAAGGTGGCTGTGTGTGTATCAATGGACGTACCTTTTTCTGAAGCCTTCATCTCTTATTTATACCCTTTATCCTCGTGCCTTGCATGTGACATCCTCACATTTCATGCCTCCTGCCACGTGTCACCACATCATTGGTCCTTTATAAAGTAAACCCTCAACACGTGATCATCAATCCCAATGCATAACCGTCTAATGGGTCCCACTTGGTAGATATTTATATGCCGCCTCTGGTGAACATCAACTGGGATCCCTCTCTCGCCGGATAAGGTCACTTACTATCATGTCTCGCCTCGCCATCATGTCTTGTCTTACCATCATGTCTCGCCTTTAATCTTTATCGCCGGCTTTCCTCATAATATGTCGCTATTTACTATCTTGGTTTTCCCCCTTCTTAATGATATTAGCGGGATATTTCCTGTCTCGCATTCCTATGATCCTCTTTGAGTCGCCTGTAATCTCATCTCCTTCTTGGGTTGTATCCCACTTTTGGGCCCACTGGTTACTCTCTCGCTAATAGATTTGGGCCAGGCCCAACCGTTATTATTGAACAGCATCAGAAGCCCCTAAGTTTATGGCGAGATTCATTTATGGTCTCGCCAAAAACTTTATGTTTACTGCCTCCTTATTCTGCGACACATACATCCTTCTTCAAGAAGTTACCATTGTAAATCCCCCTCCATACACGTGTCCCTTAAGATTTGAACGGGCCGTCATTTGGAAATCGTGCCAGATTTGTGAGGGAAAATTTGAAAGTTTTTCCCAAATGTCACATCAATCATTTCCTTAAAACCCTCTCTCATATAAATACCCCAATCACAACCCTCATTCCTCTTTCTTCCCTTCTTCAACCTTGCTTGAACCCTCTCAAACTCCAGCGAACCCAATATTGATTCCGACCGTTCTTCTTCATCTTTCACCGTCCAATCACTGATTTCTTGCCCAAACTTGTTTCTTGACCTTTATTCCTTTCATATTTACCTATTTTAGAAGTGATTTGGTGCATTATTCCTCAATCCCAAGATTCGACCATTGTCTCCGGCGTCTGTTCATCTTTCCCGGTGACTCTTCATCTTTTTCGACCAAGATTACATTTTCATCAGGTAACTTTTCCAAAAACCCTTTGCATTCTTGAACCTTCACATTTTGATATCCCCTTTTTGCCCGTCTATTTGAATTTTGTATTTCCTTTTATTCCTTAAAAACAATTTTCCCCAAACTGCCCTTCATGGCGAGATACAAGAACTGTGCCAAGGTAGTTAGATACGGCCGTCGTCAGTTTCGTGCGACTTTTATAGACGTCATGCGAACTACTTGGGCGAGATTGCCCAAGGTTGACATAGTTAGGTTTTTAGTTGAACACTGGGTGGATCCTTCACTGATTGACTCCCTTGAATTCCAAGGCCATTTTTTCCTTCCTCTTTCAGCCCCTATGTCGCACATTTTTCCTTCTAGCAATCAATTGGTTCGATTTATCAAAGATAAATATAATCCCCCTTTAAGCGACTCATCTCGAATCCCGCCGTATCGCCGATCCTTTTTCCAAACGTAGAACACATTATAAATCAATCCTTTCTTCTTCTTCTTCCAAATAATCCCGCGACATGGCCGGTCAAGCAACTTCTTCTCCCGCAGCCGGCTTCCAACAATCCCCTCCCACCGGGTTCAAAATCTCGCTCTTCAAGAAGGTACATTTTTTACTAATCCCGCGCATGCCGAAGCGGGATCTTCCTCACACTGCATACACGGACTCCCCGATTCCCAACCCTATTACCGATCGGCATAGAACATACCATATTGATAGCTCAATATATCGCATTTCGACTATCGTGAGATCTCTCCTCGCCTACTTAAGAGAAATGAGGGAGGGCATAGTAATCTTTCCTTCTCAACTTAAAGCCGGCCTTAGGATCCCCTTTGATCCTTTTCTTTGTGAATTCCTATACAAGGCCCAAGACATGATAACGTAAATTCATCCAAATGCCATAAGAATAATAACTTCCTTCATCACCATTTGTCGCTCTCTCGCGAAAAGAACCCACAATCACGCTTCCGATTTCTTTGTTTACCGGGTACAAACAAACCAACCAACTCCCAACGACATAATGGAAACCCGCCTTTCTCTCCAATACCATAGGGGTCCCAAGATCCTTACTCCACCGCTCTACCAAAGTTCATGATTGGACGGATGACCCTCTCTTCGTTGTTTCTCGCGTCGGATGGTCTCATCCCGCCGACCTTCATCCTATCAATCCCCAAATCGAATCCAAAGAAGCTTCTACCGTTGGCGACGCCGACTTTGTGACGACATTCGTTCTTTGCTTGTCTTACCTGAGAACTCTGCTGCTGATACTCCCCAACCTCTTATTTCTTGGAGAGGTATTCTGCGAGATAGGGAATTATTAGATCAAGTTGGTCTTGCGGACAACTTGCCTAGAGTCCCGCCCCGAGTACCAATAAGCCATGTCTACTTTGACGGATGGGAGCGACACTGGCAACAAGTATGCCCACGAATGCCAATCCCGCAAGGGTTCGCGTCATTGTACCGCCACGAATACCGCTCTTTGTATGTTTCCTTTTTAACCTTATCTTTTCTTTACTTTGACTCACACTTGAATTGCTTTAACTTCGACTTCCTCTCGACTTCCTTTTATTTGATTTCGCATCATCGAAGCTAAATCAATGGACGTCAAGCCGCCAATCTGAGACTCGACAAAAGACGGAAACAATCGACCAATGCTCGCGGCGTCGCCCTTGCTTCTTCTTATCAAAATCTTCCTTTGCCAATTTCTCGCGATGGAAAAGATGTCAAGAGATCGCTTTGGAAAGAGCCCAAAACACGGCTAAAAACAGAGCTGTGCCCACTAACCAAGCCGCACGAGCCAAGCGACAAAAAGAGTCGCCTCAGAATAACCAATGTCGCTCCAGCCTTTCTCGTAAATATCCCGCCAAACCCCGTCACCGATTCAAATCCTCCCTCTACGTAAACCGATCTCCCCAACTTCTATTTTACCAACTACCGAGATCACTGTTTCACCCGATGTTGTCCCGCTAACAAATGTCGCCCCAAATGATCGAAAATACTGAAATCATCACCTCTGATCCTGTTCCATCCAATACTTCTTCTTTGGAGGTTAACCTTACTGAGCCTCAACAAACCGAAATTTCTCCTTCTCGCGAGACAGAAGTTTGCGATTTAACAATTATTTCCAGTTCCCCTTCAACTCCTCCCGCCCCTAGCACTTCTTCCGCTCTTCCTTCTCCAAGCTGGTTGCAAGAAAATTTCTCTAAGCCCCTTGATTTTGTTGGGCTTTACGAGCTTAGCAAAGAAATCGCCAAAGTCCCCCGCATAAAGGGGTTGATTGAAGAAACTAGGAGCGCGGAAGAGTATCTGCTGGGTAGCTCGGCCTTAATTAGAGCTAGTGACCAAATACAAGTTCAAAATGTCGCCCAAATGGATCCCGCTCATGCCGCCTGCCAGGCTGGTTTCTATTTTTCATTGGTTAGTTCTTCTTTCCTTCCTTATCTTATCTTAACCTTATTTTCAACTGCCTTTTAACTTTTAATCGTTATCTTTTCCCAGTTAGGATCTTCTATCACAGGCATTAGTGAAGCAAACACTCGCCTAGAAAATGAGTCGGCCAGATTGAAACGCGACAAGGATGTCCTGAAGGGTAGGCTTACGAGGCGAGATGTTACGATCAAGAACTTGGAAAAAGAGCGCGACAAGTTGAAAACTGATCTGACAACTTCCCAAAATCAGCTCGATCACACTCTCTCTGATCTCAACGCCGCTACTTCTAATCTCGCCGCGGCTACCACTGAACTTGATTCCGCTAAAGAGAATGCCGCCAAGCTGAGAAGCGAGAATGAATCCTTGAAGGAAACTCATGCGGCTGACACTCGATCTCTACAAGACGAGATTACTAAGCTGAAAGAGGAACTGACTGGGAAGAATGCCGAGATTACTGCTCTGAATGCTGATGTGGCTCAACTAACTGATGACATTGCTGACATTGGGAACCAGACTTCCCTTCAAGTTATGAGAGCCGCAGCGGCTGATATCAACGACATTCCTGCTATCACAATCGAAAAACTTGCACACTGGGGCTCAGAGCCAATTTTCAGCGAGGTATGTCGCCGCGGTCATTTTGTGGTTCCTTATACTCCTGAAGAACTCAAAGATCTTGCCGACGAAGATGCATTGCTGGGTAAGTCGCCATGGAGACCTCCCCCTGTTCAAGTTCCCAATGCCGTTGCTTTGTGGGATAATCTTCTCGAACATAAACATAAACAACTAGATGATGCCAAAGCTCGTGCCTTAGCGACTTCAAGCTCTAGTCAAGTCATTCCGCCAACTGAGCCCAATGTCTGATCTATTTCTTCCTTGATACTCAACTTATTTTGAACAATTTTTGTAACTTGCCTTGATGGCTAAACAATTTATTCTCTTTTCTTTTTGGGGCCTGCGTGCCTTTTGAACATTCAGACATCTGCTGTTCTCTCAGGTTTGCCCCCTTTACTTTTATGCTTTACTTGTCTCGTCACTCATTGTTTTGATAGTTTATCAAAAATCTCTTTTGCACGACAGGTACCATACACATATACTCCCATCGAAAAAGTGAAGTCGTCTTTAGGCGACTTTACTTATAAGCATATTGTGCGACTCATCTTGTCGCTGGCTCTAACCCTTTCTTGATCTTGTTTTGCTTCATACTTAAAATAATTTCCTTCTTTTTGCCTCATTTTTCCTTTGTTATTCCAGCGAGAGAATGATATCTTTCATAGCGACTTATGTTCATGCCCTTAATGCGAGATAAACCTTTTCCTCATTCATAGTTCAGAGACTTTCATTTTTATAGTCCATAGACTCTTACATTTTTCATCATCCATAAATTGACTCGCATCATTTATCACGACTTACATTGACTCGCAACATTTATAGTCCGTCGACTTTCAACATTTATAGTCCGTCGACTTTCAACATTTATAGTCCGTCGACTTTCAACATTTATAGTCCGTCGACTTTCAACATTTATAGTCCGTCGACTTTCAACATTTATAGTCCGTCGACTTTCAACATTTATAGTCCGTCGACTTTCAACATTTATACATTTGTTTCAATAATTCATCAAATATTGTTTTGATAATTCATCAAAAACTCTTTGCCTTCTTACCTTTAGCGAGATATCACCATACACATATACTCCCATCGAAAAAGTGAAGTTGTCTTTAGGTAGGAATATTATTTCAATTTCATGTTTGGATAATGAACAATTGTTATTACGTTTCAGCTTTAAGTAGGAATATTATTTCAATTTCATGTTTGGATAATGAAGGTTTTAATTTTCTTATATGTGATAAGAAATTTTCCATTTACAAGAGTGATATGCATTATTGTACTGCTATTTCATTCAATGGCCTTTATATCCTTGATGTTGAAAATCGTGATAATGATGTCTATAACATTAACAAGAAATCTAAACCCAATGATGTAAACCACACTTATGGTATTGTCGTCTTGGCCATATAAATGAGAAACGCATTTCTAAACTTCACAAAGATGGATTCTTAGACTCACATGATTATGAATCATATGAGACATGCGAGTCTTGTTTACTTGGCAAGATGACCAAGGATCCATTTACCAAAACTGGTGAAAGGGCGGGCGACTTATTAGGACTCATACATACCGATGTATGTGGGCCTATGAGTAGCGATGCTAGGGGAGGATTTCGGTACTTCATAACATTCACTAATGATTATAGTAGATTTGGATATGTTTATCTAATGAAACATAAAAGTGAATCGTTTGAGATATTTCGAATATTTCAAAATGAGGTGCAAAATCAACTTGGCAAAACTATTAAAGTACTTCGATCCGATCGAGGTGGTGAATATTTGAGCCAAGAATTTGACAGTCATCTTAAGAGTTGTGGAATCGTTTCAGAACTCTCTCCACCCGGAACACCACAATGGAATGATATGTCTGAGAGGAGTAATAGATCCTTATTGGACATGGTTCGTTCTATGATGAGTCAAGTTGAGCTTCCTTTATCCTTTTGGGAACATGCACTAGAAACTGCTGCTTTCACTATAAACAGAGTTCCTACTAAATCGATTCAAAAGACCCCATATGAGATGTGGCATGAAAGAAAACCTAGTTTGTCTTTCATGAAGATTTGGGATTGCGATGCATATGTCAAGAAGTTAACTTCTGACAAGCTAGCACCTAAGTCTGATAAATGTGTTTTCGTGGGTTATCCTAAGGAAACCAAAGGATACTATTTCTACAACCGAAACGAGAACAAAGTGTTTGTTGCTCGAAATGGTACTTTCTTAGAAAAGGAGTTTCTTCGCAAAGGAACCAGTGGGAGTAAAATAGATCTCGAAGAAATTCGAGAACCCGAAAACAACATTGAACCTATGGTAGAGACTGAACCAAGTTCACAAGTAGTTGTGGAACCGGTTCAAGATACACAAGTTCTTCGTCGAAGTGGTAGGTCACGATTCGAACCCGAGAGATATGGATTTCTTGTTACGGAAAGTGATGAAGTGGAGTTAATCGAAAACGATGAACCTACTTGCTATCAAGAGGCGATGTCCACTCCTGATTCGAAAAAATGGCAAGAGGTCATGAAGTCCGAATTACAATTCATGGCTGGTAATCAAGTTTGGAACTTGATTGATCCACCCAAAGGTGTAAAAACCATAGGGTGCAAATGGGTCTTCAAGAAGAAGACCGACATGGATGGGAAGGTGCACACCTATAAGGCTAGGCTTGTAGCTAAGGGATATAGGCAGATTCATGGCATCGACTATGATGAAACCTTTTCGCCTGTAGCTATGCTTAAGTCTATTAGAATTTTAATTGCCATAGCCGCATATTATGACTATGAGATATGGTAAATGGATGTCAAGACAACTTTCCTTAATGGGAAGTTACTTGAGGATGTATACATGATACAACCTGAAGGTTTTGTCAGTCCAGAAAATTCTAACAAGGTGTGTAAGTTGCAGAAATCCATTTACGGATTGAAGCAAGCTTCTAGGAGTTGGAATCTACGTTTTGATGAAGCAATCAAGGAGTTTGGCTTTATCAAGAACGAAGATGAACCTTGTGTATACAAGAAAATTAGTGGGAGCGTAGCACTATTTTTAATGTTGTATATGTCAACGATATCTTACTCATTGGAAATGACATTCCTGCACTTCAGACTGTCAAGTCTTGATTGGGAAAGTGCTTTTCAATGAAAGATATGGCCGAAGCTGCATATATCCTTGGTATCAAGATCTATAGAGATAGATCCAAGAGGATGATTGGTTTAAGTCAAAGTACTTACATTGACAAGGTTCTTAGAAGATTCCAAATGGAAAATTCTAAAGAGGAAACTTGCCAATGTTGCATGGTATATCTCTTAGCAAGAATTAAAGTCCTAAGACTAATGATGAGCGAAAGAGAATGAATGGTATTCCATATGCTTCGGCAATTGGGTCTATCATGTATGCTATGTTATGTACTAGACCCGACGTTTCGTGTGCTCTAAGCATGACGAGTAGGTACCAATCGGATCCCGGCGAACCACATTGAATAGCAGTCAAGAATATCCTCAAGTACTTACGAAGAACTAAGGATGTATTCTTGGTCTTTGGAGAAATGGAAGAAGATCTTGTAGTTAAAGGCTACACAGATGCTAGCTTCCAAATCGACAAGGATGATTTCAGATCGGTCCCTAAATTTTTTTGTTTACGCTAATTGAATGGGTGGCTTGTGAGTTGGAAAAGTTCCAAGCAAAGTACCGTCGCTGATTCTACAACCGAAGCTGAGTACATAGCGGCATCTGATGCAGCTAAGGAAGCCGTTTGGATCAAAAAGTTCATTAGTGATTTGGAAGTCGTTCCAAGCATCAAAGATCCTATTGAACTTTACTGTGACAACAATGGTGTCATTGCACAAGCAAAGGAACCAAGGTAACACCAGATATTCAAACACATACTTCGACGTTTCCACATTATCCGAGAGATATGTGAAAGGGAAGACGTAAAGATATGCAGAGTAGACACTGATGACAACGTGGCGGACCCATTAACTAAGGCTCTCCCGCAAGCTAAGCATGATGGTCATGTTAGGTCCATGGGTATTCAATACATGGGAGATTGGGCCTAGTGCAAGTGAAAGACTGTTAGTGTTATGCCCTAGGCCTATAGTTGATAGACTTATGTGTTGACATTATTTATTATTATATGAGATATTTATCATTTGATTATTATATTGTTTTGTATATTTGTTTATAATAATCTCCGTCCCTAATTATTAAGAGAATAATTAGTATAAATGTTAATGGATAATCATATGATGATTATATGCATAGAGATGCACATTAAATTTATGGGTACTTGTTAGAGAACAAGTGACTGGACTTGACCTGCATGAGATTTATGTCATGGTCAAATGTCATAATTAAATCTCATAAGGTTACTTCATTTAGTCCCTAGACCTGAGATTATCATGACCTTACATATGATGAAAGTCATGTTTGATTTTAGTCAAACAATATTTTAACACGATATTTATAAAGGCTAATTTTGGCATGATCAGATTCCTCAATTTATTGAGTTTACCATTTCTAATGCTTTAATTTACTGTACAATACAGTAGATTAAAGCATAAAAAATGAACTCGATAGAAATGGTGCTGAAAATATTACTTCTTCGTCTCTAAATTAATATCCAATTTTCACTTTATTTAGCAAATGACAAAATCAATTACATTCATAATAAAAGAAATGACACTTCACAAATATTGGAGGCTCACCCCAAATATCAATAGTATTACCATCTCCATACCTACAACAATGAATCTAAATATTGAGACGTTCGAATTCTATTCCAAGCAAAACTTGAACATTACCTCAATATGACATTCAAGAAATTCCTAATCGGATAAGATTTTGCTTTGAGCACTCGATATATTACATAATTTGGGTGGACGAGAAAATGCCTGCTGTACATCCCAAAATGCGCGAAACATTCTTGTGATTTAAGAAAAATGAGATGCACTTCATTATGAAAAAATGCGAGATTCATCACAATTACATGAAAAAGTGATGTAAACGTAGCGGAATGATTAATTCCTATATTATTCCGCTGCGTTTACATCACATAGGTAGTTCCTATTAATATAAAAACAATGAAAATTTCCATTTTAGCAATTGTATAATTTGTACCGGAACACCATATATATAAAGAAAGGGGGTAGTTTGTAGTGTAACGGAGAGAGTATTTTTTTTTTTTTTCCAAAATGATAGTCATATTTGTAAATTCAAACTTTTTAACGATTTTTTCTTCTCATTCTCTCTTTTTTTTTTTTAATTATTATTGGCAACTTTGGAAATAAAATTTTCTGGAATAAATAAAAATATGATAAATGAGAACAATTTTCTAGGAATGAGGAATTATATTATAATTTATAAACATCATGATATTATATAACGTTAAATGAGAATAATTATATTAAAGGTTGAGTGGGTAATTTGTAAATTACTATTGGGCTTTCACTATCATAAATTTCCCCAAACCGTATTTTGTTGTCGGTTAGTTTGGATATCAAAGGAAGGAAAGGGAACCCCTGGGTTTTGTAGGGTTTAACAATTCACATACTCTGATTATCTGATAACCCTTCAAAGAAACCAAAAATATTATCCAAAACATACAGATAGGTAAAGAGGAAAGATCATGGGTTCATTCACAAATTGGAAAGAAGATGAAGAAGAAGAGCCGATTTTAAAGGAGGATAACCAGAGGTTTTGCATGTTTCCAATTAAATATCCTCAAGTTTGGGAGATGTACAAGAAATCCCTCGCAAGTTTCTGGACTGGTAATTTATACTACTAATCGAATTTCGCAAACCTTGTTCATCCATTTTAATGATCATGTATGTGTAAATGGGTGTGTTTGTGTCTAATTTGTTGCTAATTTTGTTGGGTTTCTCTTTTTGGTTGATAATTCGGATTATGTATTGTAATTTCTCTCATTTCATTTAGGATGACACCACAACTTTTGGGGTTTCACTAAGGATGAACACTGGCTTTGTATGAACTGGATACCTAGATCACAACACACACAATAAGCACCGGTAGAGACCAAGCCGGGGTTGATTCCGGCTCAGGCCCTCGGGTGTGAGAGTGTGAGAGTAAGACATTTGAGGGTTTGATAACTGAGATATAAGATTTAGAATGTCTTGGTGTGTTTGTGTGCTAGGGTTTAGATAATGTGACTTACCTTGTACAATAGGCAAATGAGAGTATATATAGTGGGGAGAGGGCAGTTGGATGACCTCAGCCCTTTTGGGGATATCAGTTTTGACCTATGACACGTGTCCGCGCCTATTTGGCTCGTACAATAAAGCACAGAGTAATATAAAAGGATGTCTCTGATTGGACGAGGATATGGGGGCAGGGGATAGTTGGTGCGACGCCTTATGCGCATGTTAGGCGCCCGAGCCACCATTTAATGTGAAGTGATAGCCTGCTAGCTGATGTCAGAGCTTGTACGGAGTCTTGTCTCATATATCTGATATTAACCGGGAGTCTGGTATGAGGCCGCAGTCAACGCGAATTAGATTGGCTTGGTCAGCGCAGTCTGGATGTCCGCAATCATAGAGGTGCCACGTAATATATGTCATTTGGACCAGAGCGAGCTTGGTGGAAGGTTCAAGCTGCTTCCCGGATAAGGCTTGCGTGGGCCTCATTATCTGTCGAACCGTCAGCGCATGTCAGGTACGGAGGAGACGTTTCACGAATTTCAAAAGGCGTCATAAATGCCAACCGCCATTAATTCAAAATTTAAAACATCCGCTGATTCATGATTCGAGAGAATATAGTCTGTGGGCTCATTAATACGGGTTAACCCGTATTCTTTGGCCTATAAATACCAAACCCTATTTCTCTTTCAATCTTTTATCACTCCCAGCTTCTGAAACTGCCTTCTAGAGAGAAAAAATTCTCAAAGCTTCCTTAAGCATCCACCTTGCTTACTTTCTTCTTCGTAAGTGTTTTAATTCATTTTCTGTTTGTATCCCCTTTTTATATGTTCCTCCTTGACCACCATGACCTTTCGTTTGGAGCGTCCCCTGGAGTTAGGTAATAGGATGACCCCTGATACTTTCGCCGTTAACAAGAAGTCCGATGGGATTTATCGGAAGGTAGCTAGTGCCTGGGTTAAACTATCCCTAGAGTCCTTCAAGAGTTTCTCGATCAGGTATGATCGGGGAAATTGGGTCCCACTCCAGTTATGGGAGGCTAAGAAAATGATGTATCTTTCTGGTTACATGCCGGTGTTAGGTGACCATACCCGCCTCAGAAACTTTGTTATGGGGTGTTGAATGTGTTTCCCGAGATCACGATCACGCTTTGAACGCCCAAGAGTTGGTGAGAAGAGTGTATATCAACCCTATGGATAGAACGATCACGGACTGGGAGAAGGTGGATTTGATGGAGGACACCGAGGTAGCTGTGGCCTCTGATGTTGCAGCTGAGCCCGAGGCTAAACTTGAAGCCCCTGAGACCGCGACCTCTTTGGCCGTGGTAGAACCTGTTGCCTAGCTTGAGCGCGTGGTGTGCCCAAAACCAAAGACCTTCCTCCTAGATCCCAATCAAGCCGTGACCGCAGTTCGGCTGATGATTGTGCTCCCCCTGCTACTCAAACTGATCGAGGAAGGAAAAGGAGCCAGATCAATGCTGAGGGCGCTGGCCAGAGACAAACAGCAAAAAGTCTAGCAGCCCGAGGTCATTACTTTTGTTACTCCCTCCAGCTCGCCGGCCAGGGCGGGCACCATCTGCGCAAATGCTTACTCCGTGTCCTACATTGATGCCCGGGAGGCCGCATGGAGTTTGAGCAACAAGCTCGGAGAGGTTCACCCCGTTCAAGGTGTTGACCTGTATTCTCGGAAAGGTCATAATTCGGTGGTAGGTGTAAGTGCTCCAATTTGAGTTGGTAGCTTTTTCGTTAGAAAATTAACGAAAGTTCTAACATCCCTAACATTTCTAACAATTCCTAACTTTTCTAACAAAGCAAGGGTAAAGTAGGCATTGCTATTTGAAGATAAACAAGGAAAGGAATCTCAAAAAAGCAAAAGAAATTGAAAAAACTCGAATCGCAAGTCAAAATGAAGAACCAGGTTTGAATTTTCGAAAATATTCCTCCTGTCCAAAGCCTCCGCATCAGTAGCGAGATGAGACAAATAAGACGCCCGCACACGATCCGCGCGGATGAGTTTGCTTCTCACAGCTGGCCTATAAATTGAACCCTCCTCTCGCCTTACACAACAAAATTCACTCACAAAGAACAAGATCAAGCGAAAATAGAGAGAAAACAGTGGGAATCCTTAGATTGCCACCATTTTCTCTTGAATCTTTCCCAAATTCCACTTATTCCAAATACTCTCAAATCACTCTCATTCATACACAAGCCCAAGCTTCAATCACTCCTTAAGAGGAGGATTAGAGAGAAAACATAGAGGACTTAATTGTTATCTACTTGTTTTCTCTTTGACCAACTCTAATCACAAGCCCTAAACACATTCAAACCCTAAATACATTCAAGCCTTGAATCCATTCAAACACAAACACAAGGGAAGATAGGTATAACCTCCCTCTCCCTACCCTAAAATTCTTTCATCCATGCATGCATTTTCAAACTTCAAAATGTAGTTTGTTCATCTTCTTGCTCTAGATTCAAGAGGATCACCATGGAAGTTCATCTCCATGGATGATCCTCTATAAGGATACACATTACTTTCAAAGTGTCTTTGCTTACTTACAAACAAGTTTTCAAAACCCTAAAAACCATTTTCATACATCAAATCTTCATTTTCAAGGATAAAATTTCCCTTCCCAAGCAAATGAAATGCTTAAGTCCTAATGTACCCTAAGGATGGCTTGATATAGTAGATCACCACTAAAATGTCTAGTGACTACTAATCAAAGCCTAAGGAAATGGGGACAAGCATGGATGTCAAACCCTTTTTAAAATCATGTTTTTCTTCAAGAGGAAGTTGCTGTCCAGTAGCCTTTCTCTAATACCTCTGTCCATGGTCTAATTTTTTGGACATACAGAATCTTGGAATTTGGTGTTGACTACAAAATACTTTTTGTAGCCAACATCCAGAGCTTTCCAGACATATTTTTACTTTATTTTTTGCGTGAGTAAAACTTCCTTTTTCAAATTTTCTTTTAAAAGTCAGTTCCTCAGTCTCTGGGAGTCCAGATTTCATATCTGAGATTTTCAGAAGGTTTTGGTCCACCAAATCACCTCCAAATGGGAAAGTTCTTTTACAGAAACCTTATTTAAGGTGTTTTGAACAACTTTCATTCTCGGACTTTTTCCAGATTCTGAGATTTTTAAGCCCTTAAACCCATTTTAAAATAAAGTGTCCACTGCCTTTTTCATTAAGCGTAAATGTTTTTCAACTTCAAAAAATCTTTTGAGTACCAAAACTCAACCAAAAAATCATACCAAAAATCATGGGACTTGTCCAAAGTTTAATAAAGAGTTCCCAATTTTTACTTTTCAGTTTCAACTTATTTTGGCCAAAACACACACACACACACACAAATGATTTTTAAGCTTGAAAGACTCGTTTTACGAGGCATTCCGGGTGAACACTAACGTTCTTCCCGGCGTGTAACGTGACCTCCGAACCCAAATCTCTAATCTCGGGCATTTTTCAAAGTTTTGGCCCTTAAAACAAAAATGGCGTGGCGACTCCGTTTGATTTCAAAAATCGGGTACATCACAGTAGGGCTTGGCATTTTAAACAGGCTCTACTGCCTAGACTTCTACCAGAATGTTCGGGCCTCATTGAGCTCAAGCCCTGTTGTTGTTATTGTTGTTGTTGTCTTTGACCCAGTTGGTCAGCTCGCCATTGCCAATCTTTTGTTGAATGATCCTTTTCAGTTGGAAGCAATCCTCCGTACTGTGACTGTGGTCATTGTGATAGTCACAGAACTTGCTTCTTGACTTTTCATTCGGTCTTCTTGTCAATGGAGGTGGAGGAGAAATTTTCATTGTTTTCAAGATGGCAGCCCGCGGTGGGGAGTATACACTGTTTCATACGTGATCTTTTTGAATTTTTCAGTGTTGCGGTTTTTGTTTTTCCCCTGGCTTTGACCGCGGCTGGATCCCTGGCCGGCCTCCTTGACATGCTCAATTCTTTCTTTGACCGGTCTACGAGCAACCAACTCTGAGTGTTCCTCTACGGAGGCAACAACTTTGGTCCTTTCAATCATCTCCTTCACGTCCTTTGGCCTGTTTGAGGCAAAGTTCATTTTTAGGAAGCTGAAGGTCAGACCGCCTTCAAAGCAGAGCTGGATATCACTTTCGGACAGGTTTACGATCTGCTCGGACATCTTTCTGAACCGAGTGATGTATGATTTGGTGGCTTCACCAGGTCCTTGCTTGATCCTGACCAGATCGGTCCTCGGTCTCACCTGCCCAGCAAAAGAGTTTTAAAAGGCACTCCTGAAATGCTCGAAGCTTTTGATAGATTTTGGCTTGAGGGCCAGCATCCAGGAGGAGAAGGTCTTGCCCGTGAAGGAGACAGCTAAGGCTTTACACATCATAGCTTCATCCGTAAAAAACAAGCCCATCTGTCCTTCGAACCTCCCCATGTGGCATTTTGCATTTGTGGAGCCATCATAAGGCTCTATCTGGGGAGGTTTCCCTCTTTGGATGAGCGCATTTGCGATCTTGTCAGCAAAAGCATCCATAGTGCGGCCACACTTCGAGCTGCCTTGTTGGTGGTTTCCCACATCTGGTGCATAAATTTTATGAAGTTCGAATTCATTGGATTTCTCGGGGAGAGGAGTGAATTCTGCCCCCTCCCCTTCTTCCTCATCATACTCCTCATCGTGATCGAGCTCAACGATGGGTACCTCTAACCTCTTGGTTTCCCTAGCGTGACTGGCTATAGATTTTGTCTGGGCTCCCTGATTGATCCTGAGGGAGCCCTCTTGCAGGGGAACGCCACCATTGGCCTTCAACTCTATCAGCTCGAGCTGGGCATCATATATGGTTATGGCCTCAACCACTAGCCTAGCCCTTTCAGCAAGAGCTTGGTTTCTCTTGAGTATTAACTCAGGAGTTACGGGAGAGGTAGAGTTTTTTGGACTGTGGGTTTGAGGGGCCTTTTCATTGCAGGTAGCCTCAAGCTTCTTTCTAAGGTCTCTTTGAGATGGAGTAAGAGAGTCTTGGCTGTTAGCACGGTCACCCAACCTACTAAAGGCTGAGGTGCTTGGTCTAACAGGGTTTATGTTCGAGGGAGAAGGCTTGTTATTTCCCGGAGGAGTAAGGTAACTAGCGTTTTGTAAAGGAGTTCCAGTCATTTTGTGAATAAGAAAAAGAGAAGTTGTTTTTGTGAATAAGTGTTTGGGATGGTGTTTGTTTCAACAAGACACAAGATTACACGAGAAAACAAGAGCGTTTTCCGGTAATGAAATCACTGATGACGCCACAACTTTTGGGGTCTCACTAAAGATGAACACTGTCTTTGTATGAACTGGATACCTAGATCACAACACAAACAATAAGCACCGTTAGAGACCAAGCCGGGGTTGATTCCGGCTCAGGCCCTCGGGTGTAAGAGTAAGACCTTTGAGGGTTTGATAACTGAGATATAAGACTTAGAATTTCTTGGTGTGTTTGTATGTTAGGGTTTAGATAATTTGACTTACCTTGTCCAATAGTACAAATGAGAGTATATATAGTGGAAAGAGGGCAGTTGGATGACCTCAGCCCTTTTGGGGATATCAATTTTGACCTAGGACACGTGTCCGCGCCTTGGTTGGCTCGTACAATAAAGCACAGAGTACTGTAGTAGGATGTCTCTGATTGGACGAGGATATGGGGACAGTTGGTGCGGCGCCTTACGCACATAATAGGTGTTCAAGCCACCATTTAATGTGAAGTGACATACCTGCCGGTTGATGTCAGAGATTGTACGGAGTATTGTCTCATATGTCTGATATTAACCGGGAGTCTGGTATGAGACCGTGGTCAACGCGAACTAGATTGGCTTGTTCAGCGCGGTCTGGATGTCCGCAGTCATAGAGGTGCCTTGTTATGTATGGCCTTTGTACCAGAGCGAGCTTGGGCCCGGTCTGAAAGGTCCAGGCTCATCAATTTATTTGTTAGTTTAATGATAATTGTACGATTGGTTGCTCGGCCTAATTAATTGTTTAACCGATTGCTTCTTTTTTATTCTTCACTTATATTTAATTGTTTTTTTTGTTATGGTGTAATGTTGGCTGGTACATAAGGAATATAAATTCACACACTAGTATAATACTACCTCCGTCCCAAAATGAATGATCAAAAATTTCAAATTTGCTGAATGAAAATTTCAAATTGCTCTTGATCAAGAGCAAATTTGAAATTTTTATCGGTCTTTCATTTTGGAACGGAGAGAGTGTATATTTACTTTTGAGTGATGTTTTTAAGATAGAGGGCTTGGTTTGGTTATGTATTATTTTATTTCATTCTCCAATGTTAATCTTGGGATGGATTATGGATAATCGCCTCCCATTTCTTCCTTGGGGACAATTTTTTTCAATCGAATGAATTGTACTTTAGGAACTTGCTAATTTTTTTTATTTTTTTTTGTCTAATATGAACTATGATCAATTTTTTAAGTTGTGTCTTTTTTGTTCTTAATGGGTGTTGAGTCCTTTTCTTCATAGTTAAAAGCAACATCTTTGTTGAGGTAGTTGTTTGTGGAACAATGAATAAATTGTTTATTCAATGGGTTCATGATATAATGATTAATATGGATTTTATGTTGGATACTTGTTTGGTTATTGTTAGAATGGTTGAGTTTTCAAAGAAGGACCCTCGAAATGCGGCGTGGGACTTCCTTTTTTTTTTTCCTACCTATTTCTGCTGTTATTCTTTTTAAATGAGTACTAATGAAGGTTAGAAAAACAACTTGTTTTTCCTGCAAGTCATACGAATGCAGGGGAGGCAGGGGACTTGTTCCCTTTAAGGTCTAACAATCTTCTCTTAGGTCTAGTTATTATTCCATTAGGAAAATTAAAGAAACTCATAGGATACCTTGGGGTTTATTCCCATATATTATGTGAACAAATTTTTACCCAACACTTTTAATTATTTTGGATTATGAATAAACTTGATGCTCAGGGTGAAAGGGAATGGATTTACAGTTTGAGTGTCATTATTTGCATTATTTTGATAGTACTGGTGGTGCATGATGTTAAAGAAGATATATTGGCTCACAGTGTTTTGATTTACTTTTGTAATGAGCCATCTGAATGAGATGATTAAGTAATTTAAAGAGGAAATTTTTTATTATCTCGAACTTTTTAGCATGATATCTGGATTAAGTTTTCGTACACCAAGTTGCCTTGAATCCTGACTTAAGTTCTCTCATTATCACCTTTGTTTCTCTTTCAAATCTAAATTTGTGCTATTTGTGTTAACCATTCACGAAGTAATATCTTATCTGTGTGTACTTCAGCTGAGGAGGTTGATCTCTCTTTGGACGTACAACATTGGGGAAATCTGTCTGAATCTGAGAAGCACTTCATAAGCCACATATTGGCTTTTTTTGCTGCATCAGATGGGATTGTTTTGGAGAATTTGGCTGCAAGATTTCTAAATGATATTCAAATACCAGAGGTAAAGTAACCAAGTGCCTTTACAATGGTTCACTTTTAACACACTGAGTTGGAATCATGGTATTGACTTCGGGTTTAACTTTCCGTTTTGTAAGAATTGTTTCTGAGAATGTTGTCTGTAGCAGTTCACAGACAAATCTGCAGTTTAAACATCATGTTAATACTCATTTTTTATTGGGTATTTGTGAGATGACCATTTTATTAATGAAATTTCTTGCCTTTTTATAGCTGATTAAGGCAAACCCTTGTTATTCTGTATAGGCAAGGGCATTTTATGGATTTCAAATTGCTATGGAGAATATACATTCTGGTAACTTACTATACAAGAGGCTTGTGGTGGTTAACTCTGTTATGATTGCTTCAGCTATTTGACTGTGTCTGCTTGTAGAGATGTATAGCTTGCTCCTGGAAACATTCATCAAGGATTCAAGGGAAAAGCATAGATTATTTAATGCTGTCGAAAACATTCCTTGTGTCGCGCGAAAGGCTATGTGGGCATTAAACTGGATTAAGAGGTTTTATGATTATTATGTGCCTTTTTATTCTCATTTTTTGCTGCCTGACAATAAAGAATCACCCTTTTATGTCTGGTGATTAATAATAATAAGCCATGTGTGAATTGATATGCTGGAAGTCATTATTTTGTAAACCATTTTATGCAGTTCCAACTCATTTGCAGAAAGACTTCTTGCTTTTGCATGTGTGGAAGGGATATTTTTCTCGGGAAGGTATGCTTTCTGTTGAGTTGTCGATCTCTTAAAGAATCTTCATGATCTCATTATTCAATCTTTTTTTTAAAAAATAGTTAATATGACTACATTTATAATTTATCCATGCTTTTTATTTTTTGTATTCTCAGCTTTTGTGCAATATTTTGGCTTAAGAAGAGGGGGTTAATGCCAGGGTTGACATTCTCAAATGAACTTATTTCTAGAGACGAGGGTCTTCATTGTGATTTTGCTTGCCTCTTATACAGGTGGTTTTCCCTGACCATATCATCTTATCATTTACATAATTATTGGTGTTTGACTTTCTATTTGTTTTATTTTGGCAAAATTTATGATATTATTAAGAAAATAATCTTCTGAAAACCTGAAATTGGGTCTACAGCTTATTGCGTAAGCAACTGCAGTGGGAAAAAGTTGACGAAATAGTGGATGAAGCTGTTGAAATAGAGACAGAGTTTGTTTGTGATGCCTTACCTTGTGCATTGATCGGCATGAATTCAACTCTGATGAGCCAATATATTAAATTTGTTGCTGATCGTCTTTTGGTATGTTTAATATTTTTATTATTGTATTTTAGTCGGATGGGATCCGTTTCAGCTGTTGACATGGTTGAATTTGGTTCCCCGATCAGGTTGCCTTAGGTTATCAAAAGAAGTACAATGTAGAAAATCCATTTGATTGGATGGAGTTCATCTCTTTACAGTAAGTATTGATTGGATGGAGTTCATCTCTCTTTTTTTTTTTTTTTACTTTGGGGTCATTTTGATTGGTTGTAACTTATGTTTGTTGGTTGATTGAGCAGGGGAAAAACAAACTTCTTTGAGAGAAGGGTGGGTGAGTATCAGAAAGCTTCAGTTATGTCAAGCTTACAGAGCAACACCAAAAATTTTGAATTCAAACTAGACGAAGACTTCTAGGAAGGAATCACTTTATTTGAGCAAACCATTGATCCACGGGTCGGGTGGATATTTCACATTTGTATTAAGATGGATGTGGCCGTCCCAAGATTAGGCCGAAATATTCTTTACTTTAGGCATAAGATCGAATTTGTCTTTACGAAGCATATAAATATGATACTTTTGCTTGCGCTACACTGCACAGCACAGAGTCATTTTTCAGTTTGTTTTGTACTATCCTATGATATGATGTTTGAGGGATGTGAATATGCTCCCTCCCTCCCTCCCTCCCTCCCTCCCTCTTGTTTCATTTAGGTTATCCACCACTATGCTATTTCTTTACTTTTTAAATTGGTTTATTGTTTTCATATTTTAAGCCTTGATTGTTAAGTTAGATTTGAGAAAATTGAAATCTAACCACCTTTTGTCCCATAAAACATTAAAATTCTTCAACAATCTCTCTCGCGATATTGCAACTATGAGTTTAAGTGTAAATTAAAACCGGAGAATATATATACTCCCTCCGTCCCACGTGAATACAAACTTATTTCATTTTTGGTCCGCCCCACGTGAATACAAACTACCTAAAATGGAAATAAATTTATTATTTTATATTCACTCTACCCCACCCACTCATTCTCTCTCTTCATTTCCTACCACACAATTTATTCAACCAACTTCATTCATTCTCTCTCTTCATTTCCTACCACACATTTTCATTATCTTAATAATATTTCTTAATTATCGTGCCCGGAAAAATGGTTTGTAATAAGGTGGGACGGAGGGAGTATATATATACTTTGAAATAATTTTAATGAAAGAAATAGACAATCACTTAATGTACAACAATCATTAGTTGATTGAATGTGTAAGTAAAACGTTTCTTAATAATGATTAGCATTGTAAGTGGATGGTAAAAGATCATAATCAACTTATTTTCAACTCTTCCAATTTAAAGTAAACTAAAAAAACATTTGCTTGAATTATCTTTCTTACTTTTCATTCTAGCTTGGTGGTCTCTCATTTTTCTCTCTTTTTTCTTCTTCTTCTTTTTTTTTTTTCTCAATAGTAAAAAATAATAATAAAATCACAAACAAAGAAAATTCAATATAAAGAAAAGGTACTCTCTCCGTCCCACTCGAAATATAATTTTGCGGAAGGGTACGGGGATTAAGAAAAATTGTTAGTGGAATAGGTGTTGCAAGTATAAATATTTAGTTGAAAAGTGTCCTATTTCAAATGAGATACCTAAAATGACAAACTTCTCTAATTCCAGTGAGTGAGAGGGAGGAAGTACTCCCTATTTCCCATGAAAATAGTCAGTCTTTGGTTTTGGTCAGTTTGCTTTGGTGGTGAACTTGGTTAAATTTCAACCAATTATTTATAAAATTTTAATTATGTTTTCTAATTTATGAAAATTGTTACTGACAATACTTTTAATAATGATGAATTAATAATAAATTTTGAAATTTTACAAAAATAATTTAAATTTTTATAAAATTATGGTAAAAAATCTAATTAACCTGAGCACTAAAATTAAGTGAGACTAATTTTTCGAAACATAGCGTGGATTGAATTATAAGTTAGGGATAAGGGTAATGATGGTCCATCTCATTATTTTTCACATAAATATACTCCTACATAAGGTTGAGAATGAGAATTGTTAAGTGATGAATCTATAGTATAAATAATGACACCCCTCCTTGCTACAGTACAATAAATAGTTTCAAATGTCAAATTTTTCATTTTGCCCTCACTAAGTTTTTTTCCCATTTTGCCCTTTAAAAAAAATAAATTTTTTTTTAATTAAAAAAAAATTAATTTAAAAAAAAAAAAAAACGTGTCCTTGAACCTGAGCTTTTTTACTGGTGATAAATAAAAGGCAACAAGTGCTTACCTACAAAGATATCATGATTGATTAAGGGCAAAAAGTAGGAATACCATACCACACTTGCCCTAATGGGAGGAAGAAAGAAGCAGATTTTTGGCACAAAAGTGACCTTTTCTCTACCTAAACTATTAAACTATTATATTATGCTTTGTGGGCCATCTCTTCTCTTGATCATGGGAATAGACTCTGTCTTCTTTTCTACCTACCACTACCCACTACTCCATTTTTCTTTTTCTTTTTTACTTATCTTGGTGTACTTCCCCAAATTCAAAATTTTTACTACCACTTCTGTTTCATTTCACCTCAATATTCATACTTAATACTGTAATTTAGAAAAAAATATTTTTCTATAAAAGTATTATAAGTGGAAAAAGTCATATGAATAAGATAAGGGTGACTCATCATTGAGTAAAGGTGCACATTGAACATTGAACTGATCCAAGATAGTATCATTTTTAGCTTTGATAATTTAAAAAATATAATCGTTGGTACTCCCTCTGTTCTACTTCAAGAGTCCTACTTTTTCTTTTGACCCATCCTAGATTAAGAGTTTCATTTCATAAATGACAAATTTGAAATAGTATTTCAAATATTTATACCCTTATAATGTAAATATATTTACAAAAAATCATTCATTATGTCCTTATAATGTTAACATATTTACAAAAAAAAAAAATCAATCAAAATGAGATTTTATCATAAATGTTTTAACTTTTACAGTCTCTCTCTTCTAATCTTCTACCCATTTGCAATTATTTATTCATTTTTTAAAAATTTTCTTAAGAAGCGTGAAATACTATCATAAAACCCTTGAAGTGGGACAGAGGGAGTATAATTTAATGAAGATAGTGTCATTTTTTAATTAATAGTATTTTTTAGATTACTTACTTCACTTAATAAAAAATAATTATAAAATATAATTAGTTCAAATGTAATATATTAAGAATTTGATATTTATGAGAAATGTTGTGACTATTAGATAAATAGAGCAAGATAAGAGTTGGTGATGGTTGTGGGTCATAGCCATTGGTAGCAACAACTATCATCCAAGTTAACCTAACCAACCAATGAAAAGCATACTCCTTTTGTTTTTTAGTTTTATGACAGCCTTCACTTCAGTAATTTTCTTAAAAAAAGACTATTGACCTCTTTAAAAAAGATTATTAATTTATTTAGGTTTAAGTAACAATTATAGTGAAACATAGGGTCTATTTGATAAAACTGAAAATAAGCTATAAAAATGTATAACTGAAAATGAAAATGAAAATGAAAAGCTGAAATTATAAAATTGCTGAATTTTAATACTTGAGTTTGTTTGATAATGACAAACAACTTACAACTGAATTTAATCAAAATTTCAACTCAATATTTGAATAATTCTAATGATTTTATTAGAGGTGGCCAAAAATCGAACCGGACCAGCTAATCGGTCGATTTTCAACCGGTCAAAATCGCTCAAAATCGGTCAACGCGATTGAACCAGAACCGTTTAATCGAAATCGAATTTTTGGAGGTTCGGTTACGGTTGAGAGGTTTATGAAACCGGTAAACCGTCGGTTAAAACCGACGATTAAACCACCGGTTTAACCGGCAATTAACCGACATTTGAAATTCATTTCAAACGATCATATGACCGTTGGAAGATGACCGTTGGAAGATGACCGTTGGGCCGGCTGGGCGCCTGGCTGATGCCTGTCAAGTGTCAACTGTCTGTCTGTCCCCCCCTTGGCCGGTATGGGGTATCGGTTGTCTGGCCCCTTGGCCGGTTGGCCCTTTCCAGTTAGTAATAATTGATTTAACCAAAAAAAAGTATTAAAACTAACTATAAATATCACCTCCCTCCTCCCATTTTATTTCCACATTATTTCTCTCTACTATTTCTCTTCTACTCTCAAATATTCACATATTTGAAATTACCCGGATCCGCCGGGCGCCCGTCGATGCTGTCAAGTGTCAACCTGTCTGTCCCCGCTCTGCATGGGGTATCGGTTATGCAGCCCACTTCCGCGTCATTGCTTCGGGAATGTTCGCCGGATCCAGAGGCAGCTGCGTTCGCGCCCGGCATCCGGCTTTATTCCCGCTGCGGCCGCTTAGTCGGGAGGTGTCTCGCCGTGTTTTGCTTTGTAGAGTCGCCACGCCGTTTTTATTATTAAGCCCAAAACATTGAAAAAGGGCATCAGTTTAAAAAGTAATAATAAACTGTTTTTGTGTGATGAGATTTTGAGTTCGAAGGTCAGATGACTCCTCGGGAAGAGAATATTAGAATCTTAGAGCTCACCCGAGTCGCCTCGTAAAAACGAGTCTTTCGGATACCCCTAATATTCTTTAAATGTTGTGTGTGTGTGTGTGCTTTTAAAAATGCATGATGTGTCGGATGTCTACATTGTACACTGCGTATTGAAATGTATTGAAATAGTAATGGAAGGAAGCCTTACCAATGTTGGTTCGTGTTTGTCTTCCGCTGGGAAATAGTGTTTGAGGATGGAATGATGTTCCGGCACGGACCGGAATTGCTTCGGGAGGGGCCGATTGTCTGCGGACAGAGTTTCGGCGTGAGTTGAGATTGTAGGCTGCGTTAGGGCAGAGTTTCGGCGTGCGTTGGGATCGCAGGGATCACTCAGGCAGAGTTTCGGCGTGGTTTGGGGTGGCAGGAGTCACTCGGGCAGAGGTTCGGCGTGGTTTGGGATCGCCGATTTGACTCGGGCAGAGGTTCGGCGTGCTTTGGGATCGCCGGTTTGACTCGGAAAGAGCCGGGACGCCTCGGGAAAGACCAGGCAAGGCCTCGGAGTACCACAAGGGGCCTCAGAGTACCTCGAGAGTGCCTCGGGGCAGCGCGGGAGCGTCGCGGGAGCGCTCGGAGAGGCTTAGGAACACCACGAGGGGGCTCGAAAGGCCTCGGAAGGATCCAAAAGGGGCCGGGATTGCCCCGAAGGGTCTTAGAGGGGAGCCTGAAGGCTAAGGGAGGAAGAGAGAAGAGGGAGGTGTGAAAAATGAGGGAGGGGGAGCCCTCTATTTATAGTAGGAAAAATTTGCAAAGAGGTCCGTACGGACCTCCCAGGTTATCCAGAATTTTGGTTTTCCTCGATTTGAGGGAATATGTGATGATGGTGAATATTCTGGAATTATGATGTCCCCTATGCAAAGAGGTCCGTACGGACCATCTTGGCATGAAAAGAGGTCCGTACGGACCAACCATGCATGAGGGTAATCATTTTCTCCGGGATTTGAGGGAATATTTTGAACTTTAGGGGATTCAGTAATTATTAAAGCAAAGAGGTCCGTACGGACTACTTATGCTTTTCTAATTTCCTGAAAATTCCCAAAAGGTCCTTTTATCCCTTTTTATCCCAGAAAGGCCCCTCCCTTGGTTTGGTTGAGGGTTTTGAGAGGGTTTTGAGTGCCATAGGTCTTCGAGACTGTGTTTGTGAGTCAGCGGTGTTTCCTGTGTGTTCGGTAGAGGGTGATCCAGATTGGGGTACTTACAGAAGCCCCTCAACGACGTCACTTTCGGAGGAAGTGGGGTCGTTGATAAGATAAGGGTCCTAATCTAGATCGCGTGCTGGGAGAGGAAGTGACCGTGGAGGTCAGTGGGAGGACGTGGCGGTGTCCTAATGTGTGACCGTTTAGGTCAGTTGGCTGGACCCTGTGATAGGATTCCTACGTATCCCTGGCGGGAATCAAGCCTGATCGTAGTTCGTGTGTGGGGTGAGTGTTGTAGTGCAAGAGGACGGGAGATGTTCTCTGACTAAGACTCTATGGGTGGACGTGGTGGTGTCCTAGGTGATCGTATAGGTCAATGGCTGGACCCTGTGATAGGATTCCTACGTATCCTTGGCGGAAATCAAGCCTGGCCGTAGTTCAGAGGTCGTGAAATTGTGAGTTTATGTGGGCGTGATGGTGCCCTAAAGTATCGTGTGACCGCCGAGGTCAGTGGTAAGGACAGGGTGATGTCCTAAGATGTGGTGACCGCCGAGGTCAATTGTGAGGACGTGGTGGTGTCCTGGGGTGGAAACTTTACGATTTTCCTAATCGGGTGGTTTAAGGCCTTCCGGGCTGGAGATAGTGATTTGTGAGGTTTATACGGTCTTCCGGACCGAGTGGTTTAAAGCCTTCCGGGCTGGGGATAGTATGAAGACTTGAGTCATCTTCTGGTTGCAGTTTGCCATGCGTGAGGACTTTGAATCGTCTTCTAGCTGCGGTTGTGTCATGTATGAAGACTTGAGTCGTCTTCTGACTGCGGTTTGCCATGCGTGAGGACTTTGAATCGTCTTCTGGCTGTGGTTGTGTCATGTATGAAGACTTGAGTCGTCTTCGACCGCGGTTTGCCATGCGCGAGGACTTTGAATCGTCTTCCGCTCGTGGTTGTGTCATGTATGAAGACTTGAGTCGTCTTCGACCGCGGTTTGCCATGCGTGAGGACTTGAATCGTCTTACGGGCGTGGGGGTGTCATGTATGAAGACTTGAGTCGTCTTCTGACTGCGGTTTGCCATGCGTGAGGACTTGAATCGTCTTCTGGCTGTGGTGGTGTCATGTATGAAGACTTGAGTCGTCTTCTGACTGCGGTTTGCCATGCGTGAGGACTTGAATCGTCTTCTGGCTGTGGTTGTGTCATGTATGAAGACTTGAGTCGTCTTCTGACTGCGGGTGTGCCATGCGTGAGGACTTGAATCGTCTTCTGGCTGTGGTCGTGGAGGCATGGCTGCCTTGAGCTTTGATTGCGAGAGGTGTAGATGCCTCGTGCTTTATCTGCTGGGGAGAAAGTTGGACTTACAATGGCCGCCGGTGTTCGTCTGTTGGGGATCATCGTGGCCTTGTAGGGGCCTTTTCTGCTGAGATGGTGACTTCGAGCTTACTTTGATGGCCGGTGTTTGAGTTGCCGTTGAGCGGGCAAGGATGATGGCCGGTGATTGCTTCACCGTTTGGCGTTTTGGAGGCGTTTCGTGCCTTGGGATTTGTACTTGGAGGTGCTGGCTCCTTTTGCGCTTGTTTCACCGTTTACTGGGCGAGGTCCGGGCTTACGATGACGGCCGGTGCTGGGGATATGTAGTCTTGTATGACTTCCTTTTGACTTGTTGGGGAAGGAGCTCGGGCTTACTTTGATGGCCAGTGCTTGCATTGCCGTTGATCGTTTTGGAGGCGTTTTGTGCCTTGAGATTTGTGCTGGGAGGTGTTGGCTCCTTCTTGCGCTTGTTTTGCCGTTGAGTGGGCGAAGTCCGGGCTTACATTGACGGCCGGTGGTTGAATTGCCGTTGAGTAGGCAAAGTTCGGGCTTACATTGACGGCCGGTGGTTGAATTGCCGTTGAGTAGGCGAAGTCCGGGCTTACACTGACGACCGGTGGTTGAATTGCCGTTGAGTAGGCGAAGTCCAGGCTTACATTGACGGCCGGTTCTTGAATTGTCGTTGAGTGGGCGAAGTCCGGGCTTACATTGACGGCCGGTGGTTGAATTGCCGTTGAGTGGGCGAAGTCCGGGCTTACATTGACGGCCGGTGGTTGAATTGTCGTTGGGTAGGCGAAGTCCGGGCTTACATTGACGGCCGGTGGTTGAATTGCCGTTGAGTAGGCGAAGTCCGGGCTTACATTGACGGCCGGTTCTTGAATTGCCGTTGAGTGGGCGAAGTCCGGGCTTACATTGACGGCCGGTGGTTGAATTGCCGTTGAGTAGGCGAAGTCCGGGCTTACATTGACGGCCGGTTCTTGAATTGCCGTTGAGTAGGCGAAGTCCGGGCTTACATTGACGGCCGGTGGTTGAATTGCCGTTGAGTAGGCGAAGTCCGGGCTTACATTGACGGCCGGTTGTTGAATTGCCGTTGAGTAGGCGAAGTCCGGGCTTACATTGACGGCCGATTGTTGAATTGCCGTTGAGTGGGCGAAGTCCGGGCTTACACTGACGGCCGGTGGTTGAATTGATGGGTTAAGGACCAAACTGCACTGAATTTGCTGAAATAGGCCTTAGGACGGCCAGGGGCAAAGATTATAAGGGCAGGAAAGTAATTTGGCCTTCCCTTGCAAGAAGGTCCGTACGGACCAACCTGGGATGCAAAGAGGTCCGTACGGACCAAGTTGATTTTTTACAGTTCCCAGGTTTTGACTGGGTTAAAACCCCGAGGCCCCCTTCACTTCTTCTTCTTCAGTTCGTGCATCCGAGAGAGAGAGAAGGAGAAAACCTCCATTTTTACACCAAAATCTTCCATTTTTCGCTTGAATTGCTCGCAAATGGCGGAAGGATCTCGGAGAGGTCGTCGACAACGCAGTCAAGAAGTGGTCGAGCAAAGGATGGAGCTCCAAAGAAATTGGATCTCCTTTGTTCCATCTTCGAAGAACCCGGATGTATTGTATCCGAATCCGGAGGTGCACAATCGTCGCTCTAGGAACGTCGGGGAGGTAAGAAATCCGTTCCGTTTTGATTCCCTGCTCGAATTTTTTGAATGCTAGAACTAGGTTTTAGTTTTTCGCATTTTGGGGTTTTTGTTATTTGCCATGCCTTTTGTGAAATTCTTGACGAATTGTTGAAAATTAGCATGTAAATATTGTGAATATGTGCATTTTGTGCAGAAATGTGTAGATTAGCTTTTATTTGTGAAAATAAAGTGCCTCTCTATGAAAATGCATGTTTTGGTGTTTTGTACCTTATGCTATTTATGTATGTACAATGTGGGAAAAATTGTCATGTAGGGACAAATTTTGTAGAAAAAATGTGACATGTGCCGTGTTTCGTGACGGGTTTTGTCTGAAAGTATGTGCCATGTAGGGACGGACTTTTCTTTTGAAAATGTGTTATGCAATGTGTGCCGTGTTTTTGGTGACGGACTTTGTGGGGAAAATATGTGCAATATGTGCCGTGTTTTGTGACGGGTTATTTTGAAAATGTGTCGTGTAGTGCTTGATCCCTTTGTTGAGAAAATTTGTACAGTGTGTGCCGTGTTTTGTGACGGACTGTATAGAAAAATTATGTATAATGCATGTCATGTTTTGAGTTGCATGTAAAAATTATGTGCAATACGTGTCGTGTTTCGTGACGGGATATATGTGCTTTGCCGTGTTGGAACGGTCTTTTGTGCTTTGATTTTCTTTTGCATTAAGTACCGCGAATGACGTACTCTTTGCCGTGTTTACCTCGCAGGATGAGGGCTCTTGGCCGGGAAGGCCAAGAAGATGAAGACTCTGGGGATCGCTCGAGGCCGTTGTTGAGTTGTGGCAGCGGATGCCTGATATTTCGTGGATGGTAGGCCGAGCCCCGTGAGGCCGGTCTACGCTTCGGCCCGGGCGCTGTTCGTGGAGAACTTGGCCGGGGTTTCTGACACGAGGAAGAACAAGAGCGTCTTCCTTGGCCTTTCTGAGTATTGGTGGGATACCACCCACACCTTCCATCTGAGCTGGGGAGAGGTGACAGTGACGCCCACGGACTTTGCTGCTATCACCGGGCTTTCCTTCAAAGGAGGGCCAGCCATGCGGCGAGATATGATTGTCGAGGATGTGCCGACGTAGCCGCCGGGCTTTGCGCCTGTTCCTCGCAGGGGTCTTGGCATGCCGTATAGTGATGTTGAGATGAGGATCACGCGCATTGGGGCCTATGTCCGGGGTACCGGCCAGGTGACGGCGGAGCAGCTGGCGCGCTTCTTCTTGTGGTTTGTGCTTTCCGAGACTTTGTTCTCGAACCACTCGACTACGGCTCCTTTCGCTCTGCTGGAGAGCTTGATTGATTTGGAGAGAGTTTGTGATATCGCTTGGGGCGAGGCGGGCTTGGCCGAGCTCTACTTCTCCTTGGACCGGTTTAGCGGGCGTAGCCAGCTCCTTGGCTTGTTTTGACTTTGCTTTGGAGGTATGAGTTTATTGTCGTTTTTGATTTAGCAACTTGTCGTTTCTCCATTTTCTTTGCACCGAGCCTTTTCGTTTTTGTCGCAGTGTGGTTCTACGAGATCTTCCAAGGCTTCCCGTGGGATAGAGATCCTGGGCCGTAGCACAGATCCCGCTATATTAGGCCGGGCCCGCCTAAAGGCTGAGGAGGAGGACCAAGCAGGGGAAGCTCACCATCGCCACGGGATGTGCAGGAGCATTTGGAGAGAGATAGCCCTGAGAGGTTTTTTTTGTATCCTTGGGCTCGATATGAGGATGATGATTTCGAGGGGCTCCCCGGTGACGGTGCACGGAAGATGCCGCGGCCCGACTTGTGACGTCATGTACCTGGGAGCGGGTCTTCCGGGCGCATGGCCCGGTATGCTTCCTTGGCTCCGAGGGACCCTCCTTTTGGGATGTTGGATTCCCGTGATATGGATGTGTTAGATTTTGAGAGGTATCTTGGCGGCGTGGGTGCCGAGGAGTTTGTGTTGTATAGAGAGGAGTATGGAGCTTTTGTGAGGAGGAAGTTGAGGACGCCACAGGTGTTGGCGAGGGAGAGGGAGGCTGGTCCGCAGGGTCCCCTAGAGGTTCCGGTGCCTGGGCCAGACTTTACGTACGTTCGTGGGGATTCCTCGAGGAGGAGGGTGTCTGTACCCGTCCCTGAGCAGGCTCCTGCTGCCTACCGCGTCGATCCTGATAGATCGTTGAGTGTGCTTACTCTTTTCCATCTTGGCATCTTTTCTTGTATTTTTCTCTTTTTGTTGTTGAGTATGACTGTATTGCTGAGCGTTTCTTTGGCTGCTTGCTTGTGCAGGTCCCGGGGAGGGCTTTTGACATGCTGACCCGCCGCTATGTGGCGATGCGGTCTTTCGCGAAGAAGATGGCGTCGAAGATGTCTTGCCGGTCTTCGCGGCGTGTGCCGGCGTACGAGCCGATGCCTTCGAGGCATTCTGTAGATGTTCCTCCACCGAGAGCCGAGCCGGAGCCACAGCAGGAGGGACCTTCGCGGGGGCGGCATAGCATGGATGCCGGGACGTCTTCGGGAGCTCCGAGGCCGTTGCACTTTACTCGCTTCTTTCCTCGCCAGATGCACAGGCGAGGGTTCGTCGAGCCTTCTTTCTTCGATCCTTTCGTCGGATTTGATCCTTCGATTACTTTGAGTATCACCTCCTGAGGGGGCTCTACTCCGATGACGAGGATATGACCGGCGAGTTCACCGGATGCCCGACTTCGCTTGATGACCTTGGTGAGGAGGATGATGTCGAAGAGCCTGATTAGGGTTCATTTGCTTTCCCTCTTTCCATATCTTTTTTTCTTTTAGCAAATGTACATTTATGGGTACCTGTAATAAAACACTTGTATTTGCATGGCAAAAGTATTTCATTTTAAGATGTAATGTCGTTTTTGTGATTCTCGAGAATTGTCCTAGAAATTGTTGCTATTATTTTTTTTTATTTTGTGCATGCCACGTGAGCTGAGAGTGCGTTTGTGGGTAGTGTATGTTTACCGGGAATGGCTTTGGCCAGTGTTTGGGCAGTTTGGAGCAAGGTCCTGCTGAGAACAGTGGTTGTTGTACCGTTTGCTGGGGAAATGGGTCATGGTTACAAGGAGGTCCGTACGGACATTCCTAGCATGCAAAGAGGTCCGTACAGACCAACCTTGCTTTTGGGAAGGAAATAAATGTTTTCCAGTGTCTGGTCCTTCCCTATTTCCCCATTTGCAGCCATTTTCGAGCTTTCTTCCCCATTTTCTCTAGGAACCTCCATTTTTGCCATGGATTCTTCGTATGTCCCTAGAATTTTGCCGAGGATTTCGCAGGAGAGGCAAGCACACTTCCTTGAGCAGCTGAAAATGTGGATGCGACGCCGTATGAGGCGTCAGAGACGGGCTTTCGAGGTAAGGTTTTGTCTTTGCTCGATTTGGTCTTTTAAGGAGTTGGTTCCTGATTGGGAGTTATTGCGGGCCGCCGCGAAGTTCGGGATGTTAGGAGGCATGTGTATTGTTTCTCGTACAATGAAATGGTGCCCACCTTTAAGGATTTTTGGGCTTTGATTGGAGGACCGGAGGTGGAGGCCCTCTCGCTTCCTTTGATTGGTGGTGCCGCGCGAGCGTGAAGCTTGTGTGCTTTCTTCGTACTTCGTTGAAAGAAGTGCAGGCATTATCCTTGATTCGGGTCATATTGACATTTCGAGCCGCCGAGCGGTTCATGGTTGACGACGAGAGTGATGTCTCTTGGGACGCATTTGCCTTGTGCGCGATGGCGACGCTTTTCATGGTCGCCTCCTTGGCATTTGTGATGGCGCTTTGCTAGATGTGATTGGGCACCGCAGAGCCGGGAGAGGATATTGTCCCGTTGGTTCCGGGGGAGACTCTTCATGGTATCGACCGTCCGGCGACCGGGGATCGTTTCATGAGAGGGGGAAGCCCCGCTTTGCTCACCTCGTGGCCGCGAGAGAGACTTCAGCCATGCCCGAGGCTCCGACGTCGTTTAGCCCGCGGTCATTTGCTCGCCGACCTCTTGTGTCGATATGGATCGCCCGCCCGGGAGAGATGGATGGCACACTTGGTACGCATCGATCCGCTTGGTGGGTTCCTCACTGGAGGATCGAGACTAGGAGGGTCTTTCAGAAGCGGTCCTATGTTGTCGAGTTCCAGGTTTGTCTTCGTCCTCCTTCTATATTCCGTCGCTTGTTTCCCGGCATTGGGATGAAGCAGAGCCTTTGTTGGCCGGGATGACCTTGCTACTACGGAGATAGCTCCTCTTTGTATGGCAGCTCCAGGTGCTTTCTTGTATTTTCCGAGGGTATGGAAGTATTCCGCTTTCCCTCCCGCGGTGCTCCTTAGACGCTCTGGGAGAGTGTCGTATTGACGACTCCGCACTGGCCCGGTATGAGCAACGTGTCAAGGGCAATCCCAAGTGGCTTTGGAGAGCAGGCGTGTAACGATTCTGGGACCCGGCTGCCGTAGTAGCTATTGCCTTAGGAGTGCCGAAGCCTGGTCTCGACCCTCAAGATGTGACGGAGACACTTTGTTTGACTACGAGACTAGAGTTGACCGACCGACGGAGAGGTCCTCTTCTACAGAC
This sequence comes from Adenophora triphylla var. japonica, assembly GCA_022495995.1. NCBI lineage: Eukaryota > Viridiplantae > Streptophyta > Magnoliopsida > Asterales > Campanulaceae > Adenophora > Adenophora triphylla. Next base: position 228,268 of record JAFEMH010003744.1, read on the forward strand.
TCGCAGGGAGGAGATCCGGGCTGAAGCACGGCGAATGAAGCCCCGAGAGCCGCCGGATTGTTTGACTCTACTGGGAGGACCCCGATCTCTGACCGAGAGACGCAGAGTCGGGTTCAAGGCTGAAGCGAAAGAAGACTCGCCGGACGAGGGAAGAAAGGGAAGAATGGCGAGGGACAAGCGCAGATGGCGCGGAATGACCTCCTAGGTATCCATTCATTGCATTGTAAACACATTATTTGTTAAATGTATTAAGTCCGTCTTTTAGCATGTTGTGAACTCGAGAGTAGACCGTGCTTGAACTCATCAAGAAATGTTGTAACCGTTAGTGATTTGTGATTTACTTTTAAAGCTTTGTCGAGACGCAAGATCTCTTGTTTGCCTTTGTTTCTTTTGTGCACCTTGTCGGCGTCCATCTTTGAACTTTTCTGTTGCATTTGCTGACTGAAGCAGTCTGGGCCATGACGGCAATCTCCTTTGCTAGGCTTTCAGGCTTGGCCGAGAGGTTGAATGATCCCCCGACAAGTCGTTTTGACGGCCATTTCCGTAGCTTCCGCCTCTTTGTTGGCGCTCTGCCTGACCTCGACCTCGAGCTTCTTTCGCCTCGTCGAGCTCTCTTTTTTTTTTTTTTTTTGTGAGCCCTTGCCGAGCTCTCTTTTTTTTTTTTTTTTTTTGAAGCGCGAGGGCGAAGACAAGCCCCCGGCTCGAAGCAGACATGAGTCGGGCTGCTTGACGCCGAGCGACCTCCTGATGTCCTTTGATGTTGCCGCCGTCGTTCGACTTGGTCAAGGTGACGTTGGGCGTGTTCTTGAAAAGTGCGTAGCTTGATGGAGGTCTTGATTGACATTCAAACTTTTGACTTTTTGTGTATTTTTAGACCGGACCAATTAAGGTTGCCTACGTCTCCTGACTAGAGGGCTCAGTGTCCGCGTAGTTCGACACTACATGGAGTGCCAAGAGATGCACATTTGTTCTTCTTTAGGCGAAGTATCTCGCGAAGTTTGCTTCCGTTGACCGGATTCATGAAGCGGATTGCCGCCTAGGTCCTGTCAGCCTTCATGGCACCTCCGAGAAGATCTTTTCAACCACGAAAGTGGCCGATCCATGCTGGGTTCCCATTTTCCCAGCTGGTCGGGTTCGAGCGGGAGGCTTTTCTTTGAGTACAAGGTCGCCTTCCCCGATGTCTCGGGACTTGACTTTCTTTGTCGAAAGCTCTAGCCATCCCGCTGATAGGCTCCTGACGTGTTCCATGGCCTTTAGTCGTCGCTCGTCTAGCGTGAGCCAATTCGTCATGTCCTGGCCGTGAGCCATTCAACTTCGTTGATGTCATTTTCCACAAAGACTCTGAGCGAGGGAATTTCCAGCTCAACGGGAAGGACTGCTTCCATCCCGTATGTCGTGGCGAATGGGGTTTCTCCCGTGGTCGTTTCCGACCGATGTGCGGTAGCCCCAAAGTGCAAGGTGCAGCCTTCTGCCAATCTCATCCTCGGGTGATCATTTTTCTGATGATCCGTTCGAGGGTTTTGTTTTGTCGCTTCCACTCGCGCCGTTTGTTTGTGGCCTGTAGGGAGAAGATTTGTGGCGTGTGATCTTGAATTCGCCGCCAGCCCGTCGAATTCCCTTCGAAGTGTGAACCGTTGTCCGATATGACCTCATTTGGGATGCCGTATCGGCAGATGATGTTTTCCTCGAGGAAATGCGCGACCTTCTTGGAGGCGAGTACTGTAGACTCGCTTCGACCCATTCGTGAAGTAGTCGATGGCTACTAAGATGAACTCGCGACCGTTGCCGCCCGCTGAGCGATTTTCCCGATGACGTCAATTCCCAAGTGGCAAATGGCCAGGGTGTAGTCATGCAAGAGAGATCGTGGGGAGGTAGATGATCGAGGTCGAGAACCGTTGACACTTGTCGCAGCCTTCTGACAAAGTGGATGCACCGCTCCACGGAGATCCAAGAGTAGCCCATCCCGAGAATGATTTGCATCGTGGCTCGGGCGTTCATGCTGGGACCGCAAGCCCCATTGTGGACTTCGTTCATGAACTTGTTTGCCTCTTCCCGGTTGATGCAGCCGTAGAGTGGTCCATGGTAGCGTTTCTTGTATAGCATGTCCCCGAGGATGACGAAGTGAGAGGCGAGGCGTTTTAGTGGCCATGATGCTCTTGGTTTTGACCCCTTCGCGTGTGGGCCTTCCTTGTTCATGAAGGTAGTTTCCGCTCGAGGTATTGGAAGATCCGTCCGTGGCCGGAAATGGCGTCTGACTTGCGTCTCTTTCGCTCTTCAAGAATCTTGCAAATCGTTGTGATTAAAACCTCCTGCACTGGGCCCGGTTTTTTTCTCTCGTTTGGCAACATGCTTAAATGTTTGCTTGATGCATTTATTCAATTAATGTGTTTGCCTTTGTAGAGATGAATTGTTATTAATTGTTTTGATTAGTTAACTCATCACTTGTTAAAGATGCAATGAAATGATTTTTTAGAAAGGTCGACCTTTATTGAAAGCGTGAAGACTGTACATTGTTGATCAAAGACTCACAATCGTTGGGCGTAAAGCCGTCAAAAGACTCAAAAGATGTGAATTCACGTACAACAAGACTCGAAGCTAGACTATAGCGACGAGAGATTGGACCAGCTTCATTACTCCTGATGGCCGTAGCTCTGCAGGAGCGGTGCCGGGTTCAGTGGCCAATCTTCCTCGTACGAGTCCCGAAAAATAGCTTCGCATGCGGTTCGATTTCAAACCGTATCGCGGAGGTTTTTGGTTGCTCCCCGATGATGTCCCTCCATTAGTGTTGCCACCACCCTGGAGGTCTTTGATGATAGAAGTCGCCGAGGGCTACTTCTAAGAGGGCGAAGCATTCGCCGATTCTGAGTTGATTCTTGCCGATGTTGATCATTTTCATGGAATCCGCCTTTATCTCGGGATCTTTGCTTGGACGACATTTACAATGTCTCGATTCGAGGGGGCATGCTATATCTCCTTCCCCGATTAGGCTCGAGGAGGTTGCGCCACTGCTCATCTAGGCCTGACACCGGAATGTTGAATTGAACTATGCCGTGATGGCCGCCCCCGTAAGATCCGAGAGTGTCTGGCCAGAGGGTTGTCTTGCACCGGGGATCGGTGATGAGCCGCTTTGCAAGAGGGTTTTCGCGAAGTAAGTGGTCTACTCCTCGATCAATCTCCATCGTGGCATCCATCTCTTGACATCCTCTCTCTAAGCATTCTTCACACGCATATATCGTAGTTGTCATCCCGACCTACGAGCTCTTCGATTTCCAAACTGTCATGCGCTTATAGCGTGGATGTAAGGATCCACTTCGTAGCGGGACAGGTAGGAGACTCATCTCGAGAAGAGTATTCGGCCATGCCTGACCTTCTTCCGGGTCGTAGCTTGCCGGCCAAGCACTCGCCATCGCACCGCTTCCGCGGATCACTTCGATCACTCCATCGGGCATTGATGAATTTCACGCATTGGTGAAGAGTAGATGATACCGCTTTCATCCGATGTATCCAAGGTCGTCCCTAGCAAGGCAGAAGGTTGGTTTGATTTCCACGACTTGGAACTCTACCGACTCCTTGTGCATCGAATTGGATCCTCAGATTGATGACTCCTACGATTGGTCGTGCAAAGAATCGTAGGCTCTGGATTACCCGAGGCGAAGGCCTTATCAGGGAGCGGTCGATATGGATTCGTTTTAGTGTGCTCAAAGCGATGATGTTGACTGCAGAGCCATTATCAATCAAGATGTTCGGGAGGAAGAACATCTCTATTTTTATGAGGATGAGGAGGGCCTCGCTGCCGATTCTCACATGTCGGCAAGTCATCGTCGCGAAGACTAAGCCGCTTCCCGTGCTACCGTTTGACTCGCCTCCTCCGGGGAGCGTTCGATCCATCCATTCGTATGTCTCTGCCTGGGCACAAATCGTAGGGAGACAGCCGCCCTCGGGCGTTCTTGTCTCGAATTCCCGGCCACGAGACCTTTTGACTCTCGGTTTCACACTCCCTCATAGCGGGACAAAGATGCCGACGGCTTTCGAAATTGCAGGGGTCCGCTCTCGCTTGGAGTTTCGTCAAAGGCTACTGAGTTTACCCCGTCGCCCGGGGAATGGATTTCCGATGGTATCGGGACCACGAGGGCGTTCCAATTTTCCTCCTCAATGAGCCCTGGACCACCCGCTGAGCACGAAGCAATTGTCTGGTGTGGCCGGGGTAGTTGTGGAAGGCGCAAAGGCTTGCTCATATCCATGCTGGCCTGGGAGTCTTCGCTGGAAATTCTCGAGAGGCTTCGAGAAGATTTCGTTTCACCAAAGCTTCAAATACTTGACCCAAGGGCATTTCGAGGTTGTCTAAATGCCGGAACCGTGGGAAGCGAGGGGGATTGTTATTCTTTGGGGCCGCTTGATCGCGGTTTACTCGAGCTCCGTCTCGAATGTACAGACTGTTCTACGCTTCTTTTCCTTTGGTCGGGCAGGAGTTGAAGTTGCCAGTGTTTGTTCGATAGCGTAAGACGAGGCAGGGTTGTTGTTCAAGACCTCGTAGTCTTCTCAAACTTTGTCCCTTGCCGACCATGGCACTGAGATCCTGGATAGAAATGGTGGCCGATCAAGGTCCTCAAAGATGGCTTCGAGGCAGAATGGAAGATGTCCATCTCGCTTCTTCTTGGAAAGTGGATCCATTATCTCGCTTAGCTTCCAATTCCATCTTTCGTAGAACTCGCCCACCGGTTCGTCATCCTTTGTTCTAAGTGGGCTTCGCAGTGTCATGGCGGCTTGTCTCCCATTCAAGGTCGGGCGCGGTACTTCTCCAGGAAGATTTCACCGATCCGATCCCACGTGGAGCGGTTTTCGCCTTCACATCGAGGAACCACCTTAGTGCCGTGGATTTGAGAGAATGCCGAAAGTGATCCGCCATCCGCTGAGGGGTTGCCCCTTCGCTCTCATACCCGTGACATAGGTGTCGATGCTGGGTTTTTGGGCATTCTCGTCCCATCAAACTTTTCCATTTCCCAGATCCCGAATTTCGGAGGGAGAGGGACCACTTTGCTCTGATCGCAGGCAAGAGGGAGTCCTTCCGAGAACTAGCTAGCTTGCCTCGCATGTCTTTCATTTGTTCGATCGCCCAAGCCACGCTGGGATCACTGCCTGAGGCGGGTTACCGCTTTCGTGGACTAAACCGAAGACGGAGGCGGATCGTCGACGGGATCGCCATTCGGGAGTCTCTGGGAGGTAGTCGAGTATATACCAACCCATACCCCGGGGTGTTCAAGTTGAGGGCGTGATTGCCATGTCCGCTAAGGGTCAGGTTTGGGAATTGGGGAAATGATTCGTTAGCCCTGGGCGGCGTACTAAGAGTGGCAAGCTTGAAATGCCTGGATATCCGCCTGGGATGACCGTCCCCGGTAAGCATCGGGACTTCGATTGTGGCCGCGAGGCTCGTATAGAGGCAAAGGATTGAATCCCGGGGATACCGAGATGCATTGGGATCTCGACTGAGCAGCACGTATGTGTGCCGCTGGTACCGAGCTTGATGTGCAGAGCCGGAAACCGACCGTGGCCGAGGCGGCATGCTCTGAGCCGCTGACCGACGCCCGAGGGGAGCTGAGCGAGAGCCGCAGCGTTGCCGGGATCTCGTAGCTTGGCGGAGGCGGAACTTGGCCGATAGCTTTGAGAAACCGGGGGGCCGGTATGTCTTCGTCCTCTATGAGAACAAAGGTTCCGTCAGTTTGGGAACCGCAATCGTTTCTCGAAGACGCAAGGTGTCTACGATCCAGCTTGCCGTTCTTCTTGGCGCTTCTTGATGGTTTCGAAGGCTCGCAAAGACCTCCTCCATTGTCCTGGAGGTTCCTTAGTGGCGGGTTCCGTTTCCCTCACCGTTATCCGTTGATCCCGTCATGGGAGAGTAGCTGGACGGTGCACTGGCTGAACCGGAAGGGCTATCTGACCTTGTGACCTCGATATCGAAAAGGCGGCTCCTGTGTATTCTCAACCACTCTCGATTCGCCGGAGGGGGCGACGGCAAGGTTTAGACACGTGAATGGCCTCACGGATAAAAGGGGGAAAGCTCACGTGGCATGCGGTTTCCGTTTCTTTTTATTTTTTTTTTTTTGTTGTTTTAATTTACTTAAAACATGTTTTCTCGTAGTCCTAGGTAGGTTGGAAAAGATTGCTCTTCTTTTTCGCAACTATGCTAGATCCCGGGTCAGCCGGAGACCATCTCGCGCGGCTATAAGCCCCTCGTTTTGCACCCGTATTTCGACATCCCAGGTGGAAAGCCCCTGTGCGAGGGTCCTATAGGGCAAGCGGTTTCCACCGGCCTAAAAGAAAAATCGAACCTAAGGACCGAGCCTCGTCATGTTCGTTTGATGCGTTAGCCATGTGAATAGTGAACCGAGCCGCCACCGAGTCAAGATCGTGTCAAGAGTTCGGCATTGACCTTCTCTTTGCTTGCTTGCGCAAGGGATCTCGTGACGTTAGGCGTTGGCCGGGTCATATTGTCATGGCCGACGTATCAAAGGCGTGATGACATGGTGTCATGTGAGCATGGATGTATATCCTGGATCTAACATCGTCTGGTGTAGCTTCTAAATCAAGATCAGTCAAGATTTTAGCATGACCTTTCATCGCTTTGCTTGCGCAAGGGATCTTCGAGTTCCGAGCCTTGACTCGAAAAATGGCCTGCATGGTATATGTATCCGTGTCCGTATGACACCTGACCGGGTAAAACCAACCGAGTCCGGGACAGAGTGTGACTCAAGACTCAAACGTGTGGTTGACGCTGCTAGGACGGGATGTTTGGAATGATCCCGCGCGCATCCGAGAGGCCTAGGAAGACCAAACGGATCGCAACCGAGACCACTCCGGTTAAGGGTTGTAGGCAGTGTATCCGAGGCAAAGCGCGTAGCGTGCTGTAACCGAGGCAAGAGAGCGTAGTGTGCGTGTAACCGAGGCAAAGAAGGCGAGTAGTATGCGGTCTCTAAAATTCTTTTTCCGAGTAAAACAAGTTTTTGAAGAATTTTAAATGTATGCACAGTATGTATATTGATGCATTTTTTTTTTGTATTTTTATTTTTTTGTAAAATAAAAAGTAAAGCACGTGCACACACACACACAACAGTTAAAGAAAGGGGTAAAATGAAAGTTTGATCCTCATCATCGTTTTAAAAATCTTTTGTTTTGTTTAAAAAGATTTTAAAACAAAATATTCCCCAGCGGAGTCGCCAACTGAAATTACCCGGGATCCGGCTCCTTGAGCGCGGAGAAAGGGGCCCCGCGCATCTCGCATTCTCGTGCCGCCGCTCGGAATGTTCGCCCGATCCGAGAGGCAGCGCGCTCGCGCCCGCAAGATCCGGCTTTATTCCCGCTTTGCGCCGTTTAGTTGGAGGTGTCTCGCCGTGTTTTGCTTTGTAGAGTCGCCACGCCGTTTTTATTATTAAGCCCAAAACATTGAAAAAGGGCATCGCTTAAAAATAATAATAAACTGTTTTTGTGTGATGAGATTTTGAGTTCTGAGGTCGATGACTCCTCGAAGAGAATATTAGAATCTTAGAGCTCACCCGAGTCGCCTCGTAAAACGAGTCTTTCTGATACCCCTAATATTCTTTAAATGTCATGTGTGTGTGTGTGTGTGCTTTTAAAAATGCATGCCGTGCCTGATGTCTACATCAGACACTACGTATTGAAATGTATTGAAATAGTAATGGAAGGAAGCCTTACCAATGTTGGTTCGTGTCCTGCCTTCCGCCGGGGAATAGTGTTTGAGGATGGAATGATGTTCCGCACGGACCGGATTGCTTCTGAGGGGCCTATTGTCTCATGGACGTAGTTTCTGGCGTGAGTTGAGATTGTAGGCTGCGTTAGGCGCGTAGTTTCGGCGTGCGCTGGGATCGCAGTGGATCACTCAGCAGAGTTTCGCGTGCGTTTGGGGTGGCAGGAGTCACTCTCAGGCGTGGGATCGCCGATTTTCTGCAGGTTCTGGCTGGGATCGCCCGATTTGACTCTGAAAGAGCCGGACGCCTGAAAGACCTGTGCAAGGCCTCTGAGTACCACGAGGGGCCTCGTAGTACCTCGAGAGTGCCTCTGGCAGCCATGGGAGCCGGCCGCGGAGCGCTCGTAGAGGCTTCTGAGCACCACGAGGGGGCTCAAGGCCTCGAAGGATCCGAAAGGGCCTGGATTGCCCCGAAGGGTCTTAGAGGGGAGCCCGAAGGCTAAGGAAGGAAGAGAGAAGAGGGAGGTGTGAAAATGAGGAGGGGGAGCCCTCTATTTATAGTAGGAAGAATTTGCAAAGAGGTCCGTACGGACCTCCCAGTTATCCAGATTTTGGTTTTCCTCGATTTGAGGGAATATGTGATGATGGTGAATATTCCGAATTATGATGTCCCCTATGCAAAGAGGTCCGTACGGACCATCTTCGTACGCAAAGAGGTCCGTACTGACCAACCATGCATGAGGGTAATCATTTTCTCCGGATTTAAGGGAATATTGTGGACTTTAAGGGGATTCAAGAATTATTAAAGCAAAGAGGTCCGTACGACTACTTATGCTTTTCCAATTTCCCCGAAAATTCCCAAAAGGTCCTTTTGTCCCTTTTTATCCTGCAAAGGCCCCTCCCTTGGTCTGAGGGTTTTGAGAGGGTTTTGAGTGCCATAGGTCTTCGAGACCGTGTTTGTGAGTCTCGCGGTGTTTCCTGTGTGTTCGGCAGAGGGTGATCCAGATTGGGGTACTTACAATATTCTCTTACTCTCATCCAATTTTCAGTTAAATATTACCTCATTTTCAGTTAATATTCTAACGAATTATTGTTTTTCTTTATTTTCATCCATTTTAAGCTCCATTTTGTTTTCAAACTTTATTTTATCTTACACAAATGGCTGGAAATCAAAGAAAAAGCAATTTAGGCAAGTCACATGTTGGTTCTTCCTCCCCCAACGATGATTTTGATTATCAAAATCCAAATATCCAACAAAGTGAGGAAGAAGATGTTGTTGAAATAGAAAGTGCTGGTACTAGGAGGGGTAGGGGGCCGAGCTACTAGGGGAGTCGGGGACAAGTACAACCTACTAGAGAAAGAGAGCCTACATCCGATACTTTCGTCATCCATTTCACGAAAAGAAAAATTACTCCCGATGATGATTATAATCTTCGAACATTTTGCAACTATTGTTCCATGTCTTACTCATTCAAAAGAGGGGGGGCATGGGATGCTCAACGGGCATACGCCGTCAAAACATCCCGAGAAACTTGGCATTTCCACTGCCCAAACTCAATTACAATATCAACATAGTTCGGGTTCGAGTGCACAAGGTTTGTCTTCCCCTTCCGTCCTTTTTAAATTTGATAAGTGGGTTTATAGGGATGAACTAGTCAAATTAATTTGCGTTAAAGGTCTTCCTTTTAATTTTGCGGATGACGATTTTTATGAAAATTTTGTTCGAATTTCTTTAAATCCCGCCGCCACGAGAGTACCACGTACAAATCTCGTACGTGATATTATTAGAGTGGTGAAAAAATATAAAAAAGATTTAATTGGTGTTTTATCAAATTTAGAAAATAAAGTTTCAATTTGTGCCGATGGTTGGAGTGATCATTGGCAAAGAAATACTTATTTGGGCGTTACTTGCCATTGGATAAATAATTCATGGACTATCCAAAAAAGATTAATTGCTTACAAAGATTTTGAGCCACCGCATTCCACGAAAAATATTGTGCAAAATTACTTGAGATTTTTGTTAAGAATGGTATTTTAAATAAAATATTTACTATTTCATTTGACAACGCAAGTTCTAATACGGCTAGTTTACCCGACTTAATTACCATTTGTCAACCCTCACTTGGGGGTAAGTTTTTTCATATTAGATGTTTATGTCATATTATTAACTTATGTGTTAGAGATGGTTTGGATGCATTAGAGGTTTATGTTAAGCCAATTAGACAATGTATTCAATTTATTTCTAAAAAAAAATTAATACAAAAAAATGGATAAGATTTTTAAGAAGTAAAGGTGTGGCAGACAAATATTTTACTTACGATGTTTCAACTAGGTGAAATTCCACCTACAAAATATTAACCGATGGTTTTGCTTATAAAGATCTCCTAATGCAATTTTTTATATCAATTGACTATAATTAACTTCTACTTGCTTATCAATGAAATGCATGCACTAATTTATGTGAATTGTTAAAGATTTTCAATACCGCTACTTTGGCTTTTTCGGGAGTTTATTATCCAACTTCCGTTTTGGTGCTTAAGCATTGTGCTGCAATTGTTACTTATTTTGACAATTTAAGACAATGCCCTATTTTAAAAGAATGCATTGTTTCCATGAGACGAAAGTGTCTTTAATATTTTGACACTATTCTGTCTCTCTTCTTGGTTGCAAAATTATTAGATTCTCGAGTTAAATTAGATGATTTGGAGTGCATTGTAGATTATTATTATATGAAGTTATATCCCGATGGTGACGGTGGTAATGATCTTTCGTAAATTATTATTCAAAATACAAAATATGATTTGATTAACCTTTTTAATGAGCATAATGGCTTATATGGAAACACTTCTCAAAGCCAACAATATGAAGATGCTTCCTCTACTTCTCAACAAAGTTTTACTAGTGGGGATCCATATAGTTTTTTTGCAAATTTGTATAGTAAAAAATGTGGTCCTTCTCGAGGTTCATCTTCATCATCATCAAACATTTCCATGGAGTTAGATACATACTTCACTACCAACTTTGAATTAAATCAAGACCAAAATTTAAATGAATTTGATGTTTTACAATGGTGGTCAAGAATGAAAGAAATTTATCCTATTCTTTCAATAGTTGCGAAAGAAGTCTTAGACTCTCCCTCTTTAACGGTGGCGGTTGAATCGACATTTAGCGTCGGAGGAAATATTTTGGAAGAAAGACGTCCCAACTAACTAGTGAAAATTTGGAACATCAACTTTTACTTGGCGATTGGGTTGAAGCGGAAAAAAGACAACAAGACTTACCTTATGAAGAGGATCTTTTATTATCGGATTCAAAATATCAATACGATGTCGAGGACTCCACAAAAAATAGTGATGAATGAATGATGTTTTAGATTAGTTTAGACTTTAGATTAGGTTTATTTTTATTTAATTGTAATAATTAGGTTGAGGTAAAGACTCCTAAATGTCACCCCTTATTTATTAAAGGGTAAGATTGGTTGTCCCCCTCTTTGTAATTTTATGTTAAGTAATAAAATTTAAGGGTACCGTCCCTTTTTTCTTTTATATACTTTCGTTTTTTTTTTAAAAGTTAAGTTTTATTTATTTCAAAATTCATAACTTTTTATATAACTTTTTACAAAAAATGTATGTAGTAAACAAAAGTCTAAAATAGTCTTCTTTATCCAAAAAAAAAGAGTTAAAAAACAGTATAAAACTTAACAGAAACTGTTAAAAAGTTAACTGTTTTTTTCAAAAAACTGTTAAAAAGTTAACTTTTTTATTCAAAAACTGTTAGAAAATTAATTTTTTTCGTAACTGTTTTAAATTCTGTTAAAATTTTCTTTTAAAAACCTAATTTGAAAAAAAAAAAGAAAAAAAGTTAAATTTTATTTCTTTCAAAATTCATAATTTTTTTATATAACTTTTTACAAAAAATATATGTAGTAAACAAATGTCTCAAATAGTCTTCTTTATCCAAAAAATAAATTGAAAAAAAAAAGAAGTTAAAAAACAGTATAAAACTTAACAGAAATTGTTAAAAAGTTAACTGTCTTTTTCAAAAAATTGTTAAAAAGTTAACTTTTTTATTCAAAAACTGTTAGAAAATTAATTTTTTTCGTAACTGTTTTTAATTTTGTTAAAAATTTCTTTTAAAAACCTAATAAAGAAAAAAAAATTAAAAACGGTTAACTGGCAAACCGGTTTAACCGGTAAACCGTAAAACCGTGACCGGGTAAGACGGTTAATCGGTTCTGTTTCGGTTGGGAATTTTGAAGGTTGGAACCGCCGGTTCGATAACCGTGAACCGCCGATTAACCGAACCGGCCACGTCTAAATTTTATAAGTCATTTTTGACATATACGTCATTATTATTATAACTGGATAATATTTTATATTATTTAAATATCTATTATTGGTATTTTCGTTGTCTCATAATAAATTTATCTTGACAAATTTGATCAAATTGACTGAAATGAAGAAAATTTAATTTGATATTCTATTAAATATTATCAATAATTTAATATTAAGAAAATTATATTTTAATATTTAGTCAAATATAATTCAAATGAAAAGTTAAATATTTCAACAAAAGAAAGTAGCAATAAATAAATAAAACATGCTAATGGGTGAATTTGAACTCATTCTCTCTTTTACTCTTTCTTTCCCCCTCTAACCTTCCCTCTTTCCAACTTAAAATTGATAGTCTTTTTAAAGAAAATCTCAATTACTTAAGTGATTTAAATTTACCTTACCAAATAAGTCTAACTTTTTAATCTTTTAAAGTATTTTAAATTAAAAGTTTAATTGGATTAGCAAACAGATCGATTTTTTTTCTCAAATAATTCTTTTTTAAAATTTTATTTACAAAATAACTCACTTTTCAAACTATTTCCCAAAATGATCACTTTTTGAGAAATCGCTACATGGTGTAGCGATTATAACTGTGACCGGTCAAAATCGCTACACGGTGTAGCGATTTTGGTATAATTAGGGTTTAATTAATAATGTAATTAAGTAAAGACTAAATCGCTACACCATGTAGCGATTTTGATCGGTCACAGTCAAAATTGCTACACCGTGTAGCGATTTCTTCTTTGTTCCAGTAGATAAGATTTTTTCCAGCAGGTTCATTCATTCTCTCTTTCGTATCCCTCAAACCAAATTCAAATAAACCCAAAATATGGATCCGTCTCTCCCCCGTTATATGAACCGCCGTCCCAATTCCTTCGGCCAATCCTCCACCCCTCAATCTTCTCAATCCCATCTCTCTCAATCCTCCTCTTCATCGCCTCTTATTCCTGGTCCTGCCGGTGTCGTAGAGTCCGCCATGCGCCGATAAATCCTCGACCGTCAGAGCTTATCTTCGCAGGAATCCCCGATTGCAACACAAGAGTATATACAGAGAGCGATTGAAGATCCGGTGAAGGATGAAGATTTCCAAGACAGTCCTTAGCTCTCTGCAATGGAATTTCTCACTGAATCTGGTACATATTATTCGTTTAGCTCTATCAAGAAGAAATGCCATAATATTGATAGGGTGGATCAGGTATAATATCAAGATTAATTATAGTTAAATGTGTGTAAAGATAATTGATTTTTTACACTTATGTATGTTCTATTAGGTTGTTGCTGTTCTCAAGTCCTGCACACCAAATGGTCTTGATGATCTTATGGTGACTTTAAAGTTTAGGATATGATTTCTAGCATGGGTGAAATGTGTTTTGAGTTACTAACTGGGATAAAATTATTAGGATCCTACGGATACCATAGATGCTTCCATTCATCGGAAAATGCTAACTGAGAGTGAATTTGCAAATGATATATCAGTCGATTCTGTTCTGATACTTCAGAAGGTATGATATATTAAATAGTGAAAGTCAGTACACTTTGAAATTGTCATTAATACTTCCCTCTAATTGTTTGTTTTGAAATTTTTAGGTTGTTGTTTTTGCCCCCATACGATCAGTACGTTATCTTAACATCACACTCAACAATGTTTTCAAGGTACAAATTTTCTTAATTTTGCTGAATTGCTGGAATCATATAGTAAATGATGTTAAACTCATTTGGTTTGCAGGTATTTCCTAAGAATAATGAAGTTGAGTGAATGCTAAGCTCATTTGGTTTACATGAATTTCCTATATGTTTGAATGAATTAATGTAAGATTTCCTATATGATCGGGATGTGGTCACTAATTTGATAATATTTATTTTAATGTTATTTTAGTTTTTTAAAATTATTTGGTACAGTTTGTGTTTGGTTTTGTTACAATTTTTTCTGTCATCATTTTTTTAACGCATGTCAAAAAAAAAGTTTGTAAACAAAAACATAATTCATTAACACATGTCAAAAAAAAAGTTTGTAAACAAAAACATAATTCATGAAGAAGAGTTGAATATATTACTACATCTGTCTCACTTCAAGGGTCCTATCTTTTTTTATATTAGCACGAAGGTATTTTGAGCAATAATTTGAAGTTAATTTAATTATCCAAATGAAAATTTTAAACTTGTTATTGATACACCATTATAGGTACTACAAATAACAGTTTTTAGATATTCATTAGGATAACTAAATTAACCTATATTTATTGCTCAAAATACCTTCGTGGCTAACAAAATATCTTTTTTGATGTTAGCACGAAGGTATTTTGAGTAATAATTTGAAGTTAATTTAATTATTCAAATGAAAATTTTAAACTGTTATTGATACACCATTATATGTACTATAAATAACAGTTTTTAGATATTCATTAGGATAACTAAATTAACCTATATTTATTGCTCAAAATACCTTCGTGGCTAACATCAAAAAAATAAAAAATAAGACCCTTGAATTGAAGTGGGATGGGGAGTACAAATTCTGACCTAAAATCGCTACACCATGTAGCGATTTCACCCGGACAAATTCTGACCTAAAATTGCTACACCATGTAGCGATTTCACCCGAATTCTGAAAATCGCTACATGGTGTAGCGATTTTAAGCTGACATTTCCAGTAGATAAGGTTTCCACAGCAGATTCAAATTCATCATATTCATTCTCACTCTCTCGTATCCCTCATACTTCTTAAAAAAAAAACTCAAATCTTCATATCATTTTATTTCGTCAGAATCGTTGAAGATCAAGAATCAAGGTAAATTAACATCATCTTAATCATTGTTTTCACTTGTATTTAGTATAAAATTTAAGTATTTAACTGTGTTTTAGTATATTGTAGATATAAATGTTAGGGTTTTGTTATATAGGTTTTAACACTTTGATTTCGTAATGTAGGGTTAAAGATGAACGGTGGTCCAATCATTTTCATGTGTTATTAGGGAGGTGATGATGAACAACCATTTGATGGTCCTCATTTCAAAAAAAGGCCAAAATATGCAATTAGGGCTGATTGCCGATGGAGATACAATGAGTTGATTGATGAATTATACAAAAGACGGGCTTAGATCGGTCTCAATTTGATTTGAAAGTCATTTACAGATGTCCTCATACTTTTGATAGCGGGATTGGTGAGTACTTTCCTTTCCGTATTGAAGGTGATGCGTGTATGGATATAATGTTCGATCATTTAGCTAAAATTGGGGGGATGGGTAATTTGCAGCTGTATGTGGTTGTAAAATTGATTGAAAATTGACCCAATTCAGAGTTTGAAACACTGCACACAGAGACCATTTATGGGTATTCATCAAGTGGTAACCGTGATGCAGGGGTTGGTCCAAGTTCCCAAACACTTGTATTAACCCAAACACCAAATTATGATGATGGGGCATTTGGGCATAATGATCCTGTTAATGACGATAATATTGAAGATGATGTAGATGCAATGCTAGACGATGATGATGATGAATATGGGGAGGGTAGTAGTGATTCTGATGTCGATTTGGGAGTGGGTGATAATGGGACGATTGATGATGACATGGAAACACCTTTTGTTCATTATGAAGTGCCGGAAAATCGAAGGTATGAAAGAGCAGATTATCCCTTTTACAGTGATATTGGTAGTTCTGCTCAACAAGAAGAAGGCTTCATTGATTACGATAATGCACCTAGTTTTCCACTTTGGGATCCGGATAACCATGAAATTGCTAAAGGGATAAGCTTTTCTAGCAAGAACGAGGCGCAATTTGATATAAAAAGGTACCATATTCGCACCAATCGCCGGTTCAGGGTAAGAAAGAGCACAACTCACACATGGGTAATTGAGTGTCTATTGAAAAATTATCCATGCAATTTTTATGTTCGTGTGAGTAGGAGGAAGTTTGGCTATTGGGAAGTGACCAAGTATAAGGCTCCTCATTGCTGCTTATATTCTGTAGAAAGTCGAGATCACCCCAACCTAGATGCCAAGTCTATTGGTCGGGAAGTAGTTGGTCTTATTAAGGCCGATTCAGATGTCAAGGTTGGACTTATTATTGCACACATCTTTAGTAGGTTTGGAAAAGAAGTTACCTATAAGAAGGCATGGCGTGGAAAGCAGAAGGGCATTGCAGAGGTTTTTGGATATTGGGAGGAATCTTATATAAGGTTACCCCGCGTCCTAGCAGCCATCCAAAAATACAACCCCAGCATAATTGTTGAGTATTCTCATCCTCCTCCTCCTATCGGTAAATTACACATGTTTCAACAGGTATTCTGGGCATTTGGGCCTTGCATTGAAGCTTTCTCTCATTGTCGGCCTGTCAATTCAGTTGATAGAACATTCCTGCATGGTAGATATAAAGGGGTAATACTGATTGGCATGGGTGTTGACGCCCAAGACAATATACTTTCTCTTGCATTTGTCATTGTTGAAAAAGAGAACTGGACGAACTGGCGTTGGTTCTTATATCTTCTTTGCAAGCATATTATAAAGAGTCGTGAAGTATGCCTAATATCTGACCGTCATCACGGCATTCTTAAGACTATAGCTGAAGATACATGGTGGCCAAATGTGCATCATCGATTTTGCTTGAGACATATGCGAGCAAATTTCTTGGATAAGCATAAAGGGGAAGGTTTGAAGTATCTGTTTTGGAGAGCAGGTAGAGCATCTCAAGATAGAAAATTGAAATTTACCTTAGAGAGTATCCGTGGAATTAACCACGAGGCAATTGCATGGTTTTAGAATTTAGATGCCAGAAAATGGACATTGGCACACGATGGTGGTTACATATATGACATTATGACTACTAACATGTCTGAGGTTTTCAATGGTGTCATGAAGGGAGCCCGTAGGATGCCAATCACAGCAATTGTTGAAACTGCCTTCTACCGTTGTGTGGAGTACTTTCAAGTAAGACATGGATTTTCACTTAATGCCTTAGGAGGTAATCCTAATAACCCTAACATTAATCCCCTACACCAATTCAGCCAGAAAGTTCATTGATACTTGAGAATAGCGAGAAAGGGACAACACATCAGGTAATGAGGTTCAACAATCATGATATGTGGGTGTATCAAGTGACAACTGCACGTCAGGGTGATAAAAGGGGAAATATCCAGATTGTCCGACTTAATGAGCGTACCTGCACATGTGGTAAATGGTTGCCTATCACATGCCCTGTTCCCATCTTCTTGCATGTTGCCATGCACAATATCTTGATGGTCGAGATTTCGTTTCTCCATTATACACCATTAGAGAATACTACAAGACATGGAAGGAGACATTTGAACCATTACACCATGAGGACTATTGGGGTGTGGATGGTTTGGTGCCACGTTTTTTCCAAATCCCCACCTTCGACGTTCTGCGAAGTCCGGACGGCCGAGATCAAGACACTTCTGCAATTGTATGGACTTTCAAGCAGATAAACGGAAGACTCTGTGCTCATCATGTAAACAAGAAGGCCACAATCGTCGTAGATGCCCGAAGATTAAGGAGTAGAAGAATGTTTTCCATGTAATTTATGTTTGAGTTGTTGGATTTACTTTCTATTTCATTTGGATTTCGTTTGAGTATGACTTAGATGTAATTTTTATTGTTTATATAGTTTATGTTGTTTGAATATGACTTTGATTTTCATTTGGATTTGGTTTGAAAGTTTATGTTTGGCAATATAAAAGTTATGTTAAAAATTTCTGTCCATGGCAAACTGTAATGAAAGTGTGAAAGCTTCTGCCTAAAAAAAGTTTCTGCCAAAAAAATCATGTTCATGAGAAAACGCTACACGATGTGTGAAATCGCTACACCGTGTAGCGATTTCTTATGAACAACTTTCCACAGCAGCAGCAAACTTCAGCATCCCACCTGCAAATTCCCATATCCAATATCCAATATCTATATTAAACTGTAAAACATGTAAAACCTGTACAATATATTATAACATATACCTACACATCTACATACATATACTAAAGTGTAAAAAAATATATATACAAATATCCAAATAAAAACTAAAAAAATCATAGTTTCACTTATTACAAATAAAAACATTCAAATAACAACTGTTACTACAAAGTTTCATTACATCTAAATAAAAAAAGATTCACCTATTCTTCCTCTCGTAGTCAGTCGGGGTGAACTTCCTTGTCGGTTGTCGCTGCCGAGACCCTCTTCTAATCAACTCCGCCCGTTGAGCAGGGGTAAGTTGTACCCCACTAGATGAAGTCGCAGCCGGATCAGAGAAGGGTGTAGTGTCCTCAAAGTGAGTCCCGCCAGAAGAAGTCAAACTCGGATCGGAGTAGGGTCGGAGCCCTGCTTGAGATGTAGATAGAGGAAGCCTAAAGGCACTTCCACTCCCCGAATATACTCTGAAACGGTGTCCAGGGGGAGGGTCTGGCTGGGCACTCCACCCACTCCCACTCCCACTCCCTCTCTCCCACCCACTCCAACTCCCCCACCCACTCCCATCCCCCCACCCACTCCCACCCCCACTCCCACTACCATAAAATTGACTATGAGTCTGAGTCCATGGCCATTCAAATTGTCCATCATCATGGGTCTGGGTCTGGGTCTGGGCTTGAGGCTCGGGCTCGGGCTCGTCATGTAAGTCCATTTGTGGTTGTGGCTGTGGTTGTGCACGAGGTCTAACCCGATCGCTATTTGATGAGGTTACTACCCCGTGTGTGATTTGCCGGTGGGGGAGGTGCCTGCAGACCTCAAGGTGTTGTTGCTCCTTAACTCCCGTGAGCGCGTGTCTAGTAATCGTTCGCATTGAAGCTTATCCGGCATGCTCCTCCGCCTACTCATTGTCGACATCTCAAACAGTGAAGGTTCCCACTTGTGTTTTATATCAAAAAATAAATAAATATAAGTATGAGATATAAGTTAATAAATTGAAGTTTTTGTTTTAAAAAAAAAAAACTAGACACATAATAACTTGAAAAATATATATACTTACCACAAACTCTAGGCAAGGGGCAACCGACCAGGTATCCAACCTCCTCTATAGGCGAATGGGGTGCTGTGCAAACACGCACGTTATGCTCCGATACCACATCATGTGGATCGGATGTGGCCATGCATATCGTGAAAGCCTGGGACCCCAAAATCGAAATTGTCTTATTTATCGCCGCCACCCCGCAGTTCAATGTATCATTACGGCAGTCGCTCCAAATAATGAGATTGTTTCCACGCCTATCAAATCTCGTGCAAGTCCCATTTGTGCATTGCACCTGGTTCGGGACCCCCTGCCGGCAAAGAGCCAAACCGCACTCATAGCGTCTGATCCGGCAATTGCCACTCTATCCTCTCAAAGCATATTGAGAGGACCCGTGCCATCCATACTGGCCTGTCCACACAGGTGATGCCTGAGTATATCTACCTAAATAAGGTCGCCACCACAACATGCCGATCATGTGTGTTCCAAGCTTCAGGCGTCCAAATCACGATAGCCTCATAGTTATAGGGCGAGAACCTCCTTGGTCTGATATAATCATGATTGGGTCCACTGAAATTTCATAAACAAAATAATTTTAAGAAAAAGTTATAGTAAAAAAACAATAATCGATTTAGAAAAGAAGTAGCGTATGATATATGTATAATTATAGTCTAGTGGCATGTGCCTCGTAGTCCGGATCTCTGTTTCGCCATGAATTTGCGGTTGCACACATATAACCGCTCCCAAGCCCAAGCCCAAATCTATATCAATAAAATCTATATAAAATACCTATATAAATAATGACGATAATTTGAAATCAAACTTAAAACAACAACATAATGAACATTAAAATAAGATAAACATACCCAGAGCGAATGTTGAGAAAATCCTCCACATTCATTTCACATGTGTCAAAAGTTAAGTCGCACTACACAACTCTCGATATAGAAAGCCAATACACGCACTTCCCAACTATACC